>PVIR01011418.1:10375-47198 GCA_004026965.1 Petromus typicus
GGTTCAGGCTGGCCCTGAGCTCAGCCTCAAACTCACATCACAATCCTCCTGCCTCTGCCTCCCGAGTGCTGGGATTACAGGCGTGAGCCACCACGCCCGGCACTGTGGTATGTGGTACTGGTTGCTGCTGGGTGTGGGTCTCCACACCCAGTATTGTTATGTGGTTACCGGGGAATCAAACCCGGGTCCTTGTGCTTGCAAGACAGGCGCCGGAACCACTGAGCTAACTCCCCGGCCCTCTTCTGGCTCTTTTTACACAACTGTTTTGTTTTTTAATGGAGATGGAACTCAGGGCATCACACATGCTAAACAAGGGCTCTACCTCTGATCTACATTCCTAGCCCTTTCTTAAATTTCTATTTTGGAAGGCTGGGGATTTAGCTCAATGGCACCACTGCCTGTGTCATAAGTGCAAGTTTGTGAGTGTGATCCACAGTACCGTAAGAAGGCAAAAATAATTTTTAAAATTTTGAGACAAGGTCTTGCTTAGTTTCATAGGCTGGCTTTAAACTTGAGATCTTCCTGCCTTGGCTTCCTGAGGAACTGGTACTACTGTTCTGATACACTGGTGTGTTACACTTACTACTGTTTTTAGATTCCTCGCTTTGTACACTTATGTTCTGTTGAACATATCTGGTACTGAAGAGCTTACTGTGAAGGACAGCTTGCTCCTCAGTTGATGGGTTGAGAATCTCGGTTGCTGTGGTTATCAATAGCCATTTCCACAGACCTCCTTACTCTGTATCTCGTTGATATCTACTGGCTTTGTGATACTGTTGTGATTTTTTTTTTTTTGGAGGGGGTTGTTCTTTTTGTTTTGTATTTCATTGTCCTTGTATAAAGAAATCCTGTAACATCTCTTTTTTTTAACATCTCATTAGATGGTTATGTAGTTACTTAGTTTTTACCATATGAAGTAAGAGAAATACTACTTCCTAATTAATGTTACATTCTGAGTTTACTGATTTCCACAGTCATACCATCCTTATTTTGTTTTTGTGGGATTGGGGCTCGAACTTAGAACCTTGTGCTGCAAGGCCAGTGCCATGCCACTGAGCTAAGTCCCCTGCCCTCATCTTTGTTCTTTCTTGTGACTGAAGGATGAGAAGTGAAATGAAAGAGTGAGGTAATGACCCAGCAAGATGATGTATGTGAAAGTAAACTGCAATCCATAAAGTATTATACAGAGATAGTCTTGACGGTACAAGCAGCCCTTGTCTGTCACCCACTTAATCTCGTACTAGCTGAATGGACAATTTCTCCTTTGTTTACTTTTCATATATTTGGGCTCTTGTCCATCCTTGAGAGCTCTTGCCATGTGGTATTCTCTGCCAGGCCCATGATGCAGTCTTGCTAGTGCTGATCTCATTGTTGATACAGTGAGGTTTTTGTAACACTTTGAATATTTTCCATCTTCTTTTGTAATAATAAAAATGAGAAGCAGAGAAATGAAGCTTCTAATGAGTTATCTCTTTTAATTAAAAAAAAAATTGCAGTCCTGAGGATTGTACCCAGGGCATCATGCTCTTTTTTTTTTAATTTTTGCAAACAGAGTCTCACTCAGTTGACCAGGCTGACCTCACACTTGCAATCCTTCTTGACAAGGAGCTGAGATTACAGGCATGTATCACCCTGCCCCGCAAGACTGCCACTGGCAGTAATGAAGAGAAACATCATTCTCATAAATGTGATGTCATTAAGTGAAACATGATCTTCTGAGAGCTACTGAGAGCTATACATTTTTACCCTCATCTTAATTCTTATTAGTCACATGTCAGTCAACATCTACTCAGAATTTTAAAAAATGATTCATATCTACAAATGCTTAAAATATATTATTTGGTACCATGACTAATATGTGAGCTATAATTAGGGATTTATAAAGTGTTAGTTTTCTGTGAATGAACTGTCCTTAATACATTTAAGTTTATTTTTTTACTTTTATATATTTAATTTTTAGATATGTTTCAGAATCACATGTGTTTGGAAACCTGAAACCAGCTATACCTGAGTAAATCTGTCTCTTCCACAGTGACCCACAGAGCTAGAACTGTGGAGCTTGGGTGAGGAAACCAGCCTCATCCCACCACTGGGTCACGGTGCTCAGCCTGGGGTGGGACACGCAGGACGAAGAATGTGGACAGCTCTGCACTGAGCAAGACACTTCTCTTTCTCTGACAGCCCAGGGCAGTCCTTTCATGGGAAGCCACCTTGATGCCGTGTGTCTCCTTCACATGGTCAAAGCATGTTGTCCAGCTGCATTGCTTCCTCTTGCGGTAGGCACTGTAGGTGTCATCTGTTGGTATTTGGGTGACGAAGGAGTCTAAACAGTCACACTCGCACTCATGGTCTTGATAACCCTGAGAACCTGGCAGTGACTTAAAGCACCATTTAGGCAGATGACTTATTCAGCAATTAGGACTGCCACATTTTTGTAGCTAAGTCCCCAGGTAGTCTTTCACTTCATGTCATTGACTGGCTGTAGATAGGATTAGAGTGTGCAGCATAATTGTGTGGCCTTCACCATCTCTTCCACCTCAAATTATATATGCATCAGGAATGTACATCATAAACTGAGCATGGTGGCACAGACCTACTCTCAGCGCTGGGAAGGCTGAGGCAAGAGAATTACTGAGAGTTCAAAACCAGCCTGAACCACATAGCAAGACCCTGTCTCAAAAAATCTAAAATAAATTTTAAAAGTATAAAAATGTAGATCATAATTGCATCATCAGGTAAAGGAAGTAGGGTTGATTTTAGCCCCCTGACATACTAATATTATGTGTTTGCTGGATGGTATATTTGAGCCTGACAGTGCCAAAATCTCCTCTCCCTTGATAGCTTACCAACATTAGATGTTCTACTATATTTCGCTGTTGTCTCTCAGGAGAAAAATTCTGCTTGATAATAGGGAAATGGTACCGTAGGGGAGAACTGCAGGGAAACAAAATATAATAATGGTAATCAAGAGTCACGGCTTTATTCAGTAAACATTGGTGAATTGTGTTTAAGTTTGCCAAGGTATGTTCGTTAACCACACTGCGTCTGTCAGAGAATCAAGTTTTCTTCATGGTACATAGTACATGTCGGATTCAGCACTGCGAAGAAGAGGTAACTAATTACTGTGCAAGGCAGAAAGCATTAGGCTGAGAAAGACGTATGAATGAGCCTAGATTCTGGCAGAGTGGGCAACTAGAAACCTTTATCAGGGTAGGATCTTTGCTAGATAGTGGCCCTTAATGGCAAGATGGAGGATAAGAGGTGTCACAGAGCGGGTATCTGCCCGGTGCCCGGCACTATCCTAGGATTTTACAATGAGAAATGTACTACCAATTATCCCATTTTAGAACCAAACAAACTGCTGGCAGACTAGGTGATTTTTCTCATAGTCACACGACGGTAAGTGACAGAGCCAAGATCTTGGTCCAGTCAGACATGAATGGCACCTCTTGCAGTTGGCTGTTCTGCTCTCATTCTAGAAGTGAATTCAAAAACACATAGCTGGAGGAGGGTGTGTGTGGAGTGGAGCGTAAAGAGCCACAGGGAACGTGGTTGTTGCAGTAAGAAAGGACAGATCACAGAGAACTCTGAGTGCTGTGCTAAGAAATGGGAGATTTTTGTGAGGTGATGGAAGCATGAGAAACCCGTTGGTGAAGCAGCAGGACCAGATCTGTGCTTGAGAAGGACTCAGTTTTAAGAGACACAAAAACCAGTTAGGCTGCTACTCCAGTAATGGCGCAAGAGGGGAAAGGCATACGTGGCTCCAGGAATTTATGATTTCCTCCTATAAGCCTACTTGGGATTATTTCATTTTTAAGGTAAAAAAATCTATACTTTAAAGAACTTAAAGTAGGAAATAATTACTAAGTATAAAATGTGTGCTATTTTATAATAGGGCTTGGTTTAGAGAATTTTTTGCATATGGACTTCAGGAATTTTATAAATTGATCTATGTTTATATAATATCCTTTAAAGAAGTATCCACCAATCGATCATTATACAAAGAAATACAGAAATACCATATTGTTTCTGTAGTATGAGTGACTGAAGGGGTAAGTGAGTCCAGAATGCATGACAGGTATTGTGAAATAGGAAGAAGTTGCTCAAAAGGGAAAGGGAAAGGGGGGTTAGGGGAAAGCAAAGAAGGGAAAGAAAAACTTGATGGTAAAAACAAACTGGAAACAAAGCTTAGGTATATAGAGGATGGGGAGCTGTCGGGAGAGCAGGGGAACGGGAGAAAATGAGAATCAAGATATATCATGTACAAGTATAAATTCTCAATGATGAATGTGATCATAATGTATACTTGAAATGTACCAATAAACTCAACAAAAGGGGAAGAAAAAGAACAGAAATATGGAGAATATGCATATATCCTTTGAAACTCAAATCTCTTTTTTACATAACTCCATTTTTTCCCCACCTCATGAATGCCATTAACTATGTTATTATATGTGAGATAAATTTCTAAAACAGTTCCAGAGAAAAAGAAACCATCATGACCCAGACACGGGCTATCGCCTCTGGACCCATAGTGCTTGCTCATGCTCCTGAGCTGTGTGTGTCACCATGAGGCAATGTCGGTGCCATGACCTTGGCACATTAGATGGAGTTCACACTTGCAAAAGGAACTGCTCATGAGGAAGCAGGCTCTATAGTTTTCCTTTCATGAGGAGTTTATCCCTGTAATTTCCTGCCTTGAAATGTAGAACAAACAAATAATAAAAATTAGGTTTGCTGTGAGATCTTATCACGCACCCCTGGGAGCTTAACAGCAAAGATAGAAGCATGTCTCATATAGCCCAGAGCAGATGGGAACTGCAGTACAGGTTGAACATCCTAATCCAAAGGTCTAAATTCCAAAATGCTCAATTTTAGATTTTGAATTTTCATATTAGGAATGTTCAACCTATACAGTCTATGCAAAAACTCCACAAGGTAAAAAAATCTCTAATATTTGAAATAGTTTGTGTCCCAAGAATTTTAGATAAGGGATTCTTTTTTGTTTGTTTGTGTTTTGTTTTTTGAAACAAGGTCTCACTTTGTAGTTCAGACTGGCCTATCCCTGAACTCATTTAGTACTCCAGGCTAGCCTCAAATTCATACCAATCCTCCTGCCTCAGCCTCCCGAGTCCTGGAATTACTGGTGTGAGTCACCACATACAGCTAGATAAGGGACTCTTAATCTGTATTTTATATCTCTCCACTGGCCAGTGTTTTCATTTGCTGCCTAAAATACAATCATCTGGATATTAAGGAACCAATTTAGTTGAAATGTAGGAGAGATCATATTGAGATGTTCTGTTTTTTAGAGGTACATATTAAATATTTATAACTGTATATCAAGGCTGTAGCACTGTGGCTCACACTTGTAATCACAGCTACTCGGAGATGAAAGCAGATCATAGATTTAAGCCAGCCTGGGCAACTCTGTCTCCAAATGAAATAAAGAGGACTGAGGATACAGCACAGTGAAAGAGTGCCTTCCTGCCTGAAACTCTGGGTAAAAAACAAAAAGAAAAGGAAAAAGGGGAAAAGGGAGCAAAATTAGTTCTGGTGTCTGAGATTTGTGTTCAAAATAGCCCAGGATAGAGGAGGAAGTAGGTACAGATGCGTATAAAATAATGATGGCCGTGAGGAGATAGTTGCTGCAGCTGGATAATGAGGATGTGGGAATCATTACACTATTCACTACATAAATGAGTGAATGATTATTAGCTTTACAATAGGTCTATTTTTGTATAGATTTTAAATTGTATATGTTGTACATGTATAATTATATATGTATATATGTACATATTACGTATGTTTGAAGGTATACATGATTGAAAAATAATAATTACGCTCTAGATAGAAAACAGAGTTTTCAGTGTTTGGATTTTGAGTATTGGTTGTTAAAAAGCTAATGAATTGTTCTTTAAAAATGTTCATGTCCATTAACTTATTAACATGTAGTATTATTTCAGTACTTGAGCTGCTCTGAGCCTGTACTGACTCTGTAAAGATGCAGTTAGTTGTGTTAGCATTTGCTTGTGCCTTTTATCTATTTTCATTCTAGGTGTGTCTTTTCCATTAGATTTTTTTTTTTTTTTTGAGACAGGGTCTCACTCTATAGTTCAACTGGCCTTGACTCATTATGTGGCTCAGGCTGGCCTCAAATTCTGGGTAATCCTCCTCCCTCTGCCTTATTTGAGAATTATAATTTCTAATTTCGCTCTCTAAAGGAAGATTAGGGAAGGTGGCTTCTTTTCTAAGAAAGCTGCTACACTGACTGATGGAAGGAACAATGTCTAGTCAGCCCTTTTTGTTTCCACGACGTAACTGAGCTACACGCATGGGAAGGAAGTAAAAGAGGAAGCAAAGCAGATTCATCCCTGCGTAAGGTGCCTGGTATGCAGACCTGGTGTTCTCTCACTGCAGGCTGAGGCAACAGAGTGAAACCTCATTCCAGTGCTTCCCCAGGGGACAAGTGCAGGGAGCTACCAGGCGTGGGGATGACTTGTCCAGCTGTGTACTCTGAGGAGCTGATGAGAACTGCATTGAAGCCAGGTTTTTCCTTTTTGTAGCCTTGTTCAATACAAATGGGAAGTTTTCTTTAGTAATAACTTTTTGTAGTCATTTTGAACAGGTAAGTAGCAATTTTGGCTTGGCTACAATAGGTAAAACTTATTTGATTAATAAAAAGTTTAATCTACTAAGTGGACATTAACATTTGAGATTTTACTTTCCTGAGCCCACTAAAAAATACTTAAGAAAATTAATAGTAAACAAGGCCAGACAGGGACTCAGGAGGCCAATATCTCAGGCTAGTTGAGCTCTTGGAATACTAGGAAGGCTCTCCGACCTTCTTATTCTCCTCAATAATAGGTACATTTTCAATTGTTAAGAGCAAAAAAAAAAAAAAAAATTGTAGCTTGTAGGTGCAACATCTAGACACTCTTTTGAAGTGTTATCAGACTCTCAAGGAGCCTTGGTTTTCCCTGATAACAGGCCGGTAAGCATTCAGTCTATATTATGCAATTTGCCCTATTCTACTCCTTTATGGACTCCAGAAGCAACAAAAAGTGTCCACGGCCAAGTCCAACTTGTGTTGCTCTTTGTCAGATGTTTCCTTGGCACTCACCTAAGTCTCCTTTGGCTTGACTTGAGATCATTTCTTCTTGATTAGTCATCTGCTGGGGCAATAAGTCCCTAATTATTGTCAAATAATAATAGCATGCTCCTTGAATTTTTAAATGAGTTTTGAGCCTCTTGGAAGATCCTTTTAAATCCAATAAATAAATACATAAGTTAACAAACGTGGCCTACTTTATTTAGACTTGGAATCAAGAGGAAGAGAGGGCAGGAAGGATGGCTTGAGGAGTCATTCCAAATCTGAGGTCTTGAAGGGCACCAGTCCTGATTTACATCAGTCTTAATGGTAAAATTCTGGAATCACACAATGCGAAGAGATGCTGTGATTTACATACAACATAAGGCAACATGGTCCTTTTCACCGGGAAAATCAGCAGGTCAGTGATGTGAGTTAGTGACCAGCAACGGATAGGCTCACTCCCGAGCCAGCTGGGGTGATGCATTTCTAGGAGGAGGGATGGAAGGATATAAATATGTGCTGCTGGT
The DNA here is from genome assembly GCA_004026965.1 of Petromus typicus. Taxonomy (NCBI): domain Eukaryota; kingdom Metazoa; phylum Chordata; class Mammalia; order Rodentia; family Petromuridae; genus Petromus; species Petromus typicus. The sequence goes on from PVIR01011418.1 coordinate 17,996, forward strand.
CTTCCCGAAGGACAAGCCAGACCCCATGGGCAGTGGATGTCCTGATCTTTTATAAACTGGCCAGGTCATCTGCAAATCTTGTGTGTGACCATGTCCAGGTTTTAACCTGTGCTCTTCTTTCTGAATGCCAAACAAATGTATGTTACAGTTTTTGTGTCCCAAGCCCACAGAGCAGTAAATGGTGTATGGACCTGGATTGCTTATGGTCACACTGACTCGTACTTTTCCTCCTCTATTCTTTTGCATTGTTTTCCACAGCGACCTCCTTCTTCCTTATAATGGGCTCATGATAATGTTAGTGACTGCTATTCAGTGTGGCTCACACCTGTATATAGTGTGCTGTTACCCAGGCTTATTGTAAGTACCCGAGTGTAATTCTCAATTCACAAGCACAACCTTGGTATGTAGGAATAGTTGGACTTCTGGAATCATCTTTCAGTAATCTGCTGAAAAATTCATTGATTCTTTTTTTCTAGGGAAGTCATGAATTTAATTTTGTCTTCTTACAGAATTTCTCATTGTAACTGTTTTCATTTGACCAATCAGAAAACATCAGCATGAGAATATTACTTTCTTTACAGCTTAGGTGTTCCACTTGTAGTTCATTTTAAGAGGGCCTAAGTGTATCTGTATCGTCACTGAACCCAGGCCTGTCCTGATGTTCTTGAGTGGGAACTGTCTTTATTTGTGTCTGTTATGAGATGCTGATCAAAGTAAATGGCAGGGTTGCTCAAGGCTAGATCTCTAACACTTGTAGCAAAGACATTCAGCCCTATGGATTAGGCTAGCAGCTTTGCCTGTGTCCACAGAAGACAAGAAAATGGCTTTAAGGGAAGAGATGTTTCTCTGACATTTCCAAGACAAAATGAGCACACACAGTAGCTGTCTCAGGCTGGCACAGCTACTTGTCATCCTTACACCCAACTCCCCAGTTCCTACAGCTTCTAACTATGCCAAGCTGCCTACTCAACCTGTGTCAGCCCTTGTCTGAAGGGCTCGAGCCAGGTGGCACTGCTTGATCAAACTAGTGTTTATCCTATGATGAGATTTCTGTAGTCAATCGATGCCTTCCATTTCCAGGTAAGAAGCTGCAAACAATAGAAATGACGTGAGTAAGAATGAGGGAATGTTTGTTTGCACTTATATCAATTGTGCCCTGAACAGGGCTTCACCCAAGACAGAGAGTGAGGGCTGAACTGCAGCCTGAGTTCTAAGCTGTGTCTTACTGTGGGGCTGCATCCTCCCAGAGGAAGAGGTGCCTTCCATACAGACAGCATATGGATGAGACATTGCCTAAGGAGATTCCTGTGTGAGTCAAATGGGGTCACTCACAAGGCTGCCCAAGTCAGCCTGCTTTGGAGAAGGGAAGTTGGAGGTGTTTGGGGTGCCAGTTGTGCTGGGTATGTATAAGAGTCCTCTGCAACAGTCAGAATGATGGGCTAGATATTCACATAGCAATACCCACTAGGTATAAAAACAGAAGGAAGGCCTAGAGTAAGATATGTAGCACAGTACTTTGAGGCAAATTAAAATATATGTAAACCAAACAATACACTTCACATAAACAGAAGAAATATACTTGAATATACTAGAGTGGTTACCTGGGGGAAGAACAGGAAAGAGGAATGGACATGCCTATATTTGTTAATGATTTGTATCTAGTTGTCCCCCAGAAGCCTCCTGTGTTCATAGGTGAGACTTTTAGAAGAGGATTGGACCACAGAAGGGCTCCCGAAACTTGTCGTTAGGAGGTGGGGCCTGGTGGGGGAAGGCAGGTTGTCGGGGAGTGACCTATGATAGAAAGGTGCATTTTCCTCTCTGGCTAAGCCCTCCGCTCTGTGGTTGTCATGACATGAGCAGCCCCCCCACCCAGGCATTTCTACCATAAGAGGATTGAAACTTCTCGAATATGACTCAAACAACTAAACCTCTTTGAGCTGCAGGTGTCAAGTATTATGTCGCAGTGCTGAGGAAAGTGACTAAGACAACATGTATTCAGAATGAAAGAGTCTTGTAAGGACTGATGATAGTACAATGTGCCATGAACTGAAAGGTGTGGTTACTTTAATGCTTTGTATCCTAGGCTGAGGATACAAATCTTAATTAAAAATCTTAAAACTTTCCACTAGACACTTTCCTTCACTTTTCTGTTGACCATTAGTTTGTCTTTGACAGCATGATTGCAAAATTTTAATAATTTCACTAATAGAAATGTAAATCTGCTCTTATCAAACTCAGGGATTCATAATGCTATCCTGCCTTTTAAAATACTTGGAGATACCTTAATTTATTTATATTATTTTTCTGATAGCTAGCTAGTTAGGTAAATGTAACCATTTACCCTCCTGGGGAGTTAACTCAAATATAAAAAAGCTATGTTAATGATAACAGAGAGAAGCATTCAATTCTCTTTGGCCTAATTTCCTAGAAATTCTGTGTCCACTTTTTGGACCCAGCCAAAGATGGCAGTAGATGGATTAGGGTGGACCCTTGAACACTGAAACATATCTCAGATTCTTCAAAGGTAGGTATAGAACATTCAAAACCAATGTAATGAAACACAGCCTCCATTATTTTCACCATTTAAAAGTAACATTTGAGTAAGCTAGTGGCACATTTTAGTTACTCTGGGATATTTCTTGGCCAACTTGTGGGTGCATATTAAAGTAAAACAAGGTCTACTACTCTCCAAGATAGCATGTGCTTGACAGATGCCTAATAAGCATAAGGTAGCTGAATGACCGGTGACCTCCCATTAGGTACCTCCTGCCCATATGCTATCTTACATGTATTAAGAGGTACTCCATCTTGGAGATGTAGCCCCACTCTAAGATTCAGTTGTCCACAGTATAATGACCACAGTCTGGGGATGGCCCTGCAAACAAACTCCTCCCTTTCTCTCTTCCACCAGGTTTCTACCATTTGCAACATCTTTCCTGGTTGGTGCAGGAAAGGCAGACTTGACTGACCATCGTCATCTCCAAGTGGGCCATCTCACTTGCTCTTCTGGAACCTAGCCACTCTAAAGGTAGAGTGTCCTGAGCCTGGGTGGGTTTGGGATCTCTAATGCCCAGTGGTGCACAGTAAACCTAATATGATTTCTGAGGTTAGAGCATAGGGTACTGCATCTACCTTGTTGGATGGAGCACTTGCATTTGTAGTTCTAAGGTACGGGTAGGACATTTGGTACTGGAAATGTGGCTCAGTGATGTATGTCTAGCGTATATGAGGCTCTAGGTTTTATCCCGAGCACCTACTGCAGAAAAGAAAATGAAAGTGTGACTATCCTAAGATTGCCATGCTGTGAAAGAGTCAACCCACAGACAGTGCCTGTGCGTGGTGCCATGGTCAGAAGTCCCAGTCTGGGGATTCTTCCAGCCCAAGCCCCAGACTGGTGAGTAAGCAAGCCTTCAGGTGTTGGGATATCATTACAGACTTTGAATCTTCTCAGTCAAGGCCCAGACAGTTTGGAGCAGAAAGAACCAGCCTCACTGCCTTTTCTGAATTCCTGATAGAATCCAGCCTGCACAGTAAATTGGTGGTTGTTTCATGCCAGTAAGTCTGGAGTGGTTTATTATTACAGCAGTAGTTGCTAAAAGACTCATTAACTTCAGCACCACTAAAGAGTAGGACAATAAAAAAGAGGAACTAAAATTAAAAATTATAAACTAAAAGTGTCTAAAACTATAAAATAAAACTTTCAGTAACGTATGCTGCATGATCTTTAGCTATGAGTTGCATCAGCAAGTGTCGGGGATGCTGTTTGGCTCCTGATTTGACAATACCGTCGCAGAAAGCTATTTACAGAAACCAGGTTACTTTGACTTTTGGCTGAGTACTGAATCACATTAGGAATGTGGGTGCATTCGTATTAATTTTCAGGTGTGACACAATGGTCATGACCATTACAAATGACAAATGCACATAGACTACTTAAATATGAAAATAATTTGTTTTAAAGTGGACATCAGGGAAAGGCAAGTATTGGTAATTGCCTATGTTCACAACTGTCAAAGCCAGATACAGATAAAGTGGGCTTATTCCATTCTTATATCCGCTTATTATCACATACTTGAAATTTCCCGTATGAGACAGTTTCATAAATTAGAGAGTAGGAAGACTTGCTGTCCTCTCTCATTCTTCCAGGCTTGGGTTTGTATCAGCTGATGCCGGTTTAAGCAGATATTCATATGCCCCTTTGCATGTCTGAGGTTTTTTGAGACCCAGTCTCTGTCCCAATGTGAGGAAATTCTCACATACAGGCTAGCAGAGGAAATCATACACTTTAGGCAGATGTTTAGGGTATCCTTCAAATGAGTATAATTTGTGGTGGCTAAGAATCCCCTTCAGGACAGAATCTTCCTGGAAAGTACCTGCTCCAGTGCTAGGTACACAGTGGGGCATGAGTACCTTCTTGGCAAATTGATTTAAAAAGCCTGAAAGTTTAAGATCAGTTCATCAACTTACTCTGAATGTTGGGCTGCGTTCCATTTTCAGCCTAAAATATATGTCAGCAGAAAGGTAGGCAAATAGGACACATGGTAATAGGCAAAAAACACATTTTGGAAGGTCCCTCTGTTTGCTTGTGGATCCTTCTTGTCCTTAAAGGAAAAACTATTAACTTATGCTGCAGCCTGATGCTCTCTGCTTCACTTTGACTATGTCACCAAGCCCAAAATAGAAAGTTCTTTTACTGCAGAGCAGGGAAGGAGGTTAAAATTTATCAATTCAAATATGTAACAAAGGGTTGCATTATACTGGCTTTTGTTGGGTACTGAGTAGGGAGAGAGAATGCCTGTTTCATTAGGAGGAGTGATCTGACACTGGCGGGGGCTGGGACCAGGAGACAAGCTTTCTCTGTGGCGAGCTGGGCTTGTTTCCCTTCCAGCTCCCCGCACTCCCTCCTTTCAACAGTGTCACCTCTTTTAGGACATGGAAAAGCAGCTGAGCCACTGGGGAATCAGTTCCAGGAATGTCACTAAAGTTATCAGACTGGGGACAAGTCTCAGAGCCAAGAATTTTTTCCCAGCTTTTGGAGGAATCAGTGTCTGGCCGCAAAGTTAAATAAGGAGATATTGCCTTTCTCTTGTCAAATGTTCAAGAGGAAGGTTTGAATGACCCTTCTGTTGGAGAGAGTTTGGGGGAAGTGAGCATTCTCATGTGTGGCTGGAGAAGTAAAAAGATCTAACTATTTGGAGAGCAGCCTGATACATGGATCCCAAGCCACAGAGACATGAATGCCAGAGGTGTAGATTCAGAATATCTCTCTTCTATGGCTGGAGGAGTGTAAGTTGAGTCCCTAGGGAAATGCTTGCACAGTCAAAAAAATATAATATCATAGTGGCATTGAACATAAGAACACAATTCTAGAAACAATGCAAGTTACCCCTCAGCAGAAAAGTGGATGATATGCTGGGCATGGTGGCTCATGCCTGTAATTCCAGCACTTGGGAGACAGAGGCAGGAGGATTGCTGAGTTTGAGGCTTTCCTGGGCTACATAGTGAGGTCAGGGCCAGCCTGAGCTACATAGTGAGACCCTGTCTCAAAAAAAAAAAAAAAGCAAGGAAATGAGCACAGGATTCAGGAGATGGCTGTTTTTGGTGAGGAGCACAGGGAGCGACACGAGGGGGTTATTACCCTGGTCCTCATTTTTCTTTTGGGTGATGGATTTAAAAGTAATAGTTACCTTGTTAAATTAATAAACTTATTATCTAAATTATCAAAATAGGGCCATCTATATACCAGTTATGATAATCCATCATGAAACAAGGATTGTGATTAATCTAATTCTTTGTACTTAATTTAACAAGACAAAAACAGTATCACCTTCAGTGCAGTCATTTCATTGCTAAGCTTTTATCTTAGGGAAACAAATAGAGACATACATAAATTAATGAACAAGGACTGTATGTATAAATGCAAAAATAGGATGCTAAGTAAGAAATTCATGGATCAGGATAAATTGGGTAATATTGATGTGCTAGAAGACTAGGTAGTATTTGAAAAATATTATTTTTCAGTAACATCTAAATATATGGGAAAAGTCTATGCTATATCAGTTGAATAAAACAGATTACAAAATATGATTATAGATTTTTTAGTTTTCCCTGAATACACACACACACACACACACGTCTAGGAAGACTACACATCAAAATGATGATAACACTTATATTTAGATGTTATGACTGTTTCTTCCTTAAAATTGGAGTAGTTCATAAGTTATCATAATTTTAGTGTAAAACAGATGTTAATGATAATAGCTAAATTAAATAGAATACTTATTATTTGCTGAGTTTTACATGGTTTAATTCATTCAAATCTTAAAATATCCCTAGGAGATGGTACTATTATGATCCCATATTATAGATCCAGATGCGGAGGTCTGAGTTAAGAGGACCAGAGATCCTAAGGAATGGTGCGTTGTATGCAGCTTCTAAGAGTTCCTCAGAGTGTGGACCTGCTAGTCTCAGTCTTTTGGAGCCAGACATGGCTGCACCACAATGAGCTCCCTGAAAATGGTATAAGCTCTGAGTAGCCTGAATGGTATGAGCCAGAGCAGCCAACCACAAGGAGGTCTGAAGTGAGGAGCAGAGCCCCCGATCCCCCAGGAGAGCCTAGTGACTGGAGAGCTGAGAGGTCTTCCTCTTTGCAGCCCTGGCAGGATTCCTGAACCCTGAGCCCTGGGTGGAGAGAAGGAGGGCGCCATAGGCATAGGACCCAGCCAGCGAGTTTGCTGCGGTCTCTGTTCATCACTCACACTTTAAATATAAGCTCTGATGTGATCAAGGCGCCAGAGATAAAATGCCTTTCCCAAGCAAGGCAGGCAGGATCTGGTATCCTATTTGGACAAGATAATGGAAAACACACTCAAGGGGAAAAAATCTCTTGGCCTGGACACTTGCACATGGGATTGAAGAATCTGACACCTTCGTGTTGTAGAATAAACGAATGTGGGCATGGTTTCCTATGTTTTCTCCAAATGTCAAGAATAGATGTGATTTCAAAGGGAATGATTTTAACAGTTAGTTCTCTTCTTCTCAGCCAAAGAATTCTGAATTATCCTTCAGGAGATAGCTCAAACATCAGCTTCTGTAGAAATGCTTCCCCCTCTTTGCCAAGAAATAATCACAGCTTCGTCTCTTTGGTATCTGATTAATAAATGATTTGTTTACCTGTTGCCTGCCTCGCTCCCTGCCAGAGCTAAGCGCAGTGGTCTGTGCACCTTTGGTTTCCTCTCTTTTCCCTGTCTCTCTCCCCATCACCTCATGGGAAGGCCTTTATGCCTTGCATGTGGACAGTGCTAATTACATGTTAACTGTTGGAACAGATCTGGGTATGACCTACTTGACATCCCAGAGCTTGGAATCAAACCCCTCAATGGATCTTGGACACTTGAAAAAGCTAAGATACCTTTCTTTAGGAAAAATCACCTGCAAAAGAAAATTCCCACTGTATAGCACTATAGATACAGTTGCATATACACAAACGTGCATCTATAAAACTAGGAAATCTGAGTGAGATGGGCCGATTGAATCAATAAAAGTATCAAACTTCTGGTATGGTACTACAGTGTTACAAAATTATCTCAATAAAAATTCAAATTAAAAACTGCCCAAACAGAGCCAGGAATTTAGCTCAGTGGTTCTGACACCTGCCTTGCAAGCTCAAGGACCACAAGGATTTGATCCCTGGTAACCACACACAACAGTGCCAGGTGTGGAGACTCATGCCCACCAGCAGTCAGTACCACATATCACAGTGCCAGGTGTGGTGGCTCATGCCTGTAATCCCAACACTGGGGAGGCAGAGGCAGGAGGATCACTGAGTTCGAGGCTGAGCTCAGGACCAGCCTGAACTACAAAGTGAGAACCTGTCTCAAAAAACTAAAAAACAAAAAAATCCCCAATATGTTTCTATATGAGCAGAGCTGATAGACTACCCAGACCACCTCTGCACTGAGAATTAAATTGAGAACTCACAGTGTAGCCCAGTGACAGGGAAGGATATGTCCCGAGTCTCTCAATTTGATGGTGGCAGAGATGGGATGAGTCTAGGTCTTTTTTTTTTTTTTTTTTTTTGTACTGGGAATCAAACTTAGGACCTTACACTTGCAAGAGAGATGTGGTGCCATTGAGCTAAATCCCTGGGCTGAGTCCAGATCTTTTCTTCTCATATAACAAATGACTTTTGAAGGAAAGAGAATGCTTTGCTCATTGTGTGACTGAGTTAAAAACAAGACAGACCAGTACATCAGGACTAATATTCCCCAGAGCAGGGAAAGAGCACTTAGTCTAGGTCCAGTCTAGGATTTGTTTTCAGAGTTGTTTTCTTCTTCTCATTGCTTCCCAGACTGCCTGTATTCAGCCTGTGGACTAGGTCTCATTTCTAAGCAATATGACTTTAAAAAAATACCTCAGAGATCAGCAGCCTTTTTTATACTGAGTACCAAAACAGGAGACAAATAGTGCCTATGGGCTTTATCCCAATTGGATGAACATATGAAGGAGAGGAGAGGAAGAAAGAAGAGCTACATCAGGAAAAAAAGACAGAGGGTATTGTATGGGAGCGAAAGTGGAGGAGGGTGAATGTGTTAACAGACTGGGTCTAAATGAGAATAATGACATTAATAATCTACCTTATAAGTGTGAGGAATAAGTGAATTAATGTGAGTACAGCAAGTTCTAATAAATGCAAGCCTGAACACTGTTACTACTTAACAGAGGTTTGCTTCCTTTTGCCTGTTCTACCAAAGATGAGACAACTACTTAGCACTTTTTCAGAACAGCCGTCAACTTGTAGGCACTAAGTTACTTACCACTTTTTTTTCCCTTTGCATACTGTTCCTCCTTTTGTTTGGTGACTTAATTCCATCCTCTAGAATCAGAATTTAAAGATGAAAGCCAAGTGAAGTGCAGGGTCTGTAATTCTAGGTACTTGAGAGGCTGAAGGAGGAGAATTGCAAGGCTGAGGCCAGCCCGGGCATCTTAGCAACAGGTAGTCTCAAAAAATCAAACTAAAAAGGAGCTGGGGATGTGGATAAATGCCTAGTATATGTGAAGCCCTAGGTTTATCTCCAGCACCACGGAAAGAAAAAGACAATAATTTAAAGATAAGCTTCCTACCTGCTGTTTCCTGTCAACTTACAGAATAAGCATTGCTAGAGAGAAGAGAGAGATTCCCTCAGATAAATGTATGGTCTTATCCCTGGCATAGGGAAAGACTTTATGAACAAAACTTGAGTAGCACAGGAACTAGCAGAAAGAATCAACAACTGGGATCTCATCTTATTTAAAAGCTTCTGCACAGCAAGAAAAACCACCAACAGAGTGAAAAGATAGTCTATATTGTAGAAAATAATTTTACCAGCTGTTCTTCAGACAAAGGACAACTATCTAGAATAAAGAACTTTAAAAAGTCAGTCCCCTAAATTTAGAGACCCATCTCAAAAATGGGCATCTGAAATGAACAGATACTTTTCAGATGAAGTAAAAGCCACAAAGAAACATATGAAAAAATGTTTGACATCACCTGTCATTCAAGAGACACCGATGAAAACAACACTGAAATTCTACCTCACTCTAGGAAGAATGGCTGCTCTCAAGAAATCAACCAACAAAAGTCCTGGCAGGGATATGGGAAGAAAGGAACCCTTCTCCACGGCTAGTGGGAAAGGAGACTGGTCCAACCACTGTGGAGATCAGCGTGGAGATTCCTCAAAAAACTAGGATTCGAGGTCCCTTTTGACCCTGCTATTACCCTATTGAGTATAGTCACAAAAGAAAAGAATCACACCACAGAGATACATCCATACCCATGTTTATAGCGGCATAGTTTATAATAGCTAAATTTTGGAAACAGCCCAAATGCCCATCAACTAGAGACTGGATAAAAAAGATATGGTGTTTTTCTTTTTATAAAATGGAGTGCTACTCAACCATAAAGAATTATAGAGACATTTATAGCTAAATGTATGCCCTTCAAAGCCATAATCATAGGTGAAATAAATAAGACACAGTATTTAATTCTAAATATTATATTGCTTCTCTAGTGTGAGAAACTGAAGGTATAAATGAGGTCTAGAATGTCTGATAAATATTGTGAACGAGGAAGAAAATGTTCAAAGAGAAAAGGGAAATAGGGGCAGAAGAAAAGAAAGAAGGAAAAGAAAAATTCCATGGTAAAAAGGAAAAATATAAACAATATTTATTGTATGGGGGTGGGGTTGAAGGGAGGGCAGGGGAATGGGAAAAAATAAGGATCGAGATGTATCATGTACAGGTACAAGTTCTCAATAAGGAATGTGATCATAACATACTCCTAAAATGTACCAATAAACTCAAACTTATTAAAAAAGTAAGTATGGTCTTATAATTTCTGTCATTGCAAATGAATTTCACAGCCCTGTTCAGATGCTTCCATGCTTCCAAATTCACCTGTCTGGGGGATTACAATTTCAAAATTTTGCCTGGCTTCCAAGCTACAGAACTAGTGAACAAAAAAAGTACAACATGTGAAGAGATTTCCCACATGGCTCCATGCAGGACCCCATCTTCCAGAGTGTGTCTGGAAGGCTTCAGAGATATCTCCCATGAGCTCAGCAACAAGTCTTCCATTCACAAGCCTCTGCTCTGGCACATGCCACAGCTCTGTGTTCTGCACTTCTAGTGGGCACAGCTAATTGAGAGAGACCTACAGTCATCAGAGAAGACTTCTCAGGGGGACAGGTAGGGTTCATACAGATCCAAGGGCACCGTCTTAGGAGCAGAGAGAAGGTGAGCAAAAGAATGGATGAGCACACCATTAATTCTGGGAGTAAGGGGACAGGGTAAGGCAGGGCAGGAGCCTGTGAGAGAGAGGAAGAGAAAAGCCTGCTTCAGGCGCTTCCTGAGGAGGCCATGTGAGAAGGCCATGGGAGACAGAGACTCCTTCCCATAAGACTGTGAGGCCTTTTAGTAAAATTCCTGGGCACTGTAGAGCATTTAGCAGAACTATTGGGTACATGCCCTTTTGGCCTCTGATTCTCCCAAGAGATGCCTTGTCATGTATACCTAGATAGTCTGCATATTTTCTTATCACAGTTTTATTCATTCATTCATTTATGTTTTAAGAGATTTTTTTTGAGAGATCTTACTATGTTGGCCTTGAACTCACTATATAATTATGTGGTCCAGGTTGGCTGTGAACTCATGGTGTGATCCTCCTGCCTCAGCCTCCCAAATGTGGGGATTACAGACATGTGCAACCACATCTGGTTATTTTTCACAGTTTTTTTTTTTTTTTTTTAGTTTTTTGAGACAAGGTCTTACTTTGTAGTTCAGCCTGGTCCTGAACTCAGCTCCTGTTTCTGTCTCCTGAGTGCTGGGATTACAGGTATGGGCCACCATGCCTGGCATTGTGGTAGTGGTACTGATTGCTGGTGGCTGAGTCGCCACGCCTGACATTATTGTATTGAGATTGAACCTGGGCCCTTCCTTGTGCTTCCAAAGCAGGCGCCGGAACCACTGAGCTAAATCCCTAGCCCTATTTTTCAGTTTTAAAAGAAGTATGTATTCATTACTGAAGAATCAAGCAGAAAGAAAATAAAAAATAATCCCACTCATCAGAAGCAACCATTAATACTTCATTGTCACTTTCTATCATGTTTAATAAAGGTAAGTTGACATATACATTTTCTGTATTTAATATATTATTAATAGTCTAATATTCTTTGTCAATGAACAGACTCCTATAATATTTTCAGTATTCATAAGGCTAACCATTTCCAGATTACTGAACTCTGCCTTCAATTTTGTATAACAGAAAAATATTTCCTTCTGTAACTAAGAATGCTATCTGGACATCATGGGCCTCAACCAAGGGCATGACCATTTCTCTTTTTTCTTTGGCCAAACTGCAGGAGCTGGTAGAAAGGTCTGTATTACATCTATGGCAAAGTTCCTGGCCACAAAACTTAAGCCACATCTGTAAAGTGTAATTCTAGGTGAAAGGGCCACATACCTTGTAAAATTAATTTATCTGAAAACTACAAAGGGGTAGAGGTAGATACCAGTGAACAGTGGAGCCACTGGGTACGCTGAGTGTAGAAATCTGGTGGCTAGGTAGGTCTAGGGCTGGTATGCTTTCCATGGCAGAGCCACTAAGATGATGCTTTCTCAGGACTTTATATGAGGACCTGTGGGGCACAGAAGGCCTAAATGTGTCAAAGCACACCATCATTTTCAGGTGTGGCATCCTTTTCAGATACAAGATTCTGAGCTGACAGGAGCGTATGACTGACCAACTGTCCTAATCCTTGGGTTTATTCCTGGCTAACTATCCAGTAAGTCTGCTGATGACAAAGGAAGAGGGGGGTATTCATTTTGTTCCATCTCTACCTCTCTTTCGATTTCCTCCCTCATCTCCACCCCCTGCTATGGGCTTTGTCTCTGTTTTTGATATCCCTATGTCACGTGTTCCACCTAAAAACCAACCAATAAATATTTCATGGCAAGTACTAAGGCATTCTAACTGGTATTAGAGGGATTTAAAATCAAGAGAAATCAGAGACAATTTAGAAACTATAACAAGAATGTGTAACATTATTTATTACTGTTTTGTTTTATATTTATAATTTTATTTAACTCAGAAAAATATGAATCATTTATCTGTTATAGTTGTTTCCATTTTTTAGATGAGAAAGCCGTGGCTAAAAAAAGTTATGTGATGTGCCAGACTTTACTCATTTAGACAACTGAAGAACAGGAATTCAAACCCAGGTCCATCAGATTCCAGAGCCATTTCTTAACATAGCTCTAATTTCTGTCTTAGTAAGGAACAACAATGACAAAATAAACCTAACGTAAGGCCAAGAGGATTGCTGACAAATAAAATACATCTCATTCCTTTTCCATGCTTAATGTCAATTTTTATATCTTGGCTGAGGGTGCCTATTATAAAGCTGTTTGCTCAAGGTTACCCTCCTCCTACCCCACCCCATCATCAGATGATTTTTTATTTATAGCCATGTTTAAACATCCTGGGCAACACTCAGACTTGTATACTGAATGTGCCATCAGAGCAAACATTCTTTCTAGAACAAATCTGCTTTATTTACTTTCTGTTTCTTTCCAAGAGATTTAAGGACAATTTTTTTTTTTTTTTTGATTTGCTTTAAAATTTTTGTTCCAAGTGTTTCTCCACTTCTAGAATGGAGACTGCCAAATTACTTAAGACCATATTAATCAAATTCAGCTTTCAGATCCATTAGTTATTCTGAGTTCTACAAAGTAAGAAAATATTGTGGACTTCTTCAGAAGAAAAAGATATTCTGATTAGCATTATTATGTGTTTATAGTCATGTATGCTGTTTACCTTATTGCCTGGAAGCTAATAAGAGCCTCTTCCTAGAATTCATTCCTTGAGAAGTTAAGTCATGGCATTTAATTATTTGGCAGGATGCTTTAAGTACATGTAATTATACCTGCCTTCCATTTTGTGATGGCGGTGAGCCAAGTAATCTGCATCAAGAGAAAATAACACCTACATTAATACTGCCAATAAAGAGCTCACAGTATATAGGAAAAACGCTGCCATTATAATTTTGGCACATAGTGGGTGTTCAGTACTTTTTAATTTACCAAACTAACATCACCACCATTTCTGCAGATCGAGAATGCAGGCAAAGAGAAATTAATGTGACCCTGCTCTGTATTTCTGTCCTTAGGACAGTTGTGTAACCATGGCTGAGACCTTGGGAGTTTTGAAATATTAGATCCTGATCACTGCCTAGGCAAGTCCCTTTTCTTTCCTGAGTGCTGGCTGCTTCTTGCTTTAGAAGGTAGGATCAGTTGTTGCACAGGTACAGAGAAATGGTGAAGAATAAGATAAGGTAGTTCAATGGATGCCCCCCCCCATTCCACAGGCTCATAACTCTTACTCCATTATTTGGGGATGTTAACAGCAACAGAGGGTCAGAATTGGAGCTGAAAAGACTTTCCCCCAGGCTGGTTAAATTAAGTATATGATAAGCTTTCTGGAGGAGTAGGTCTTGGCACCCTAGTGGGAAGTACAAAGGGAAAGCAGATACAATTTTCAGCCTGGGAAGGAGGCTAAGCCAGTCAGCCTTGCCAAGCAGGTTGTCTTGGACGGAGGAGAATTTTCAGTCCCACCACTGGAGGCTGAGACCACAGGGCCTTCTCCAGCCTGTGGGTTGGGTGATGCCCTTGGAGCTGCACAGTGAGAACTCTCCTTCAGAGTATCACAGGAACGTCTGGGTGTGGCAGGACTGACAGCCATCGAGAGTAGACGGATTTAGAAGACAGGCCCCCAAGTTCAGCTCTAGCCTTGTTCTTCATGGTTAAGGAACCTTTGGGAAGCTCCTATATCTTTCAGTTGCTAGTGGCATCATAGTCTCTCGCTGCCTATTCCAAACATTTTCCAGTAGGTTCTGTTGAGCAAACATTGGTTTCATCAGGGTGAGATCCCTTGTCTGTTTGGATGACCTCTCTCTATTCCTTAGGGCATGGAGGTCTAGCCAATACTTGGCACTCTACAAAGCCAAATATTTCTGTAAACGAAGGAACAGTGTAACGTGACAAAGTTTTGCCAACCCTAGAGACCTACCTAGACCTAACTAGGTCCCATCTCTAGTGTATCTGGGCATTCTTGGCTGCGACGACGTCCTCTAGATGCCCCTCTAGAAACCAGGTCAGGGCGACAGGCGTTGGGGGCGCTCAGTGTCAGTGGGGTCTGGCCTCGGGGAAAGAGCACGCGCGAGGTGCGGAGGGCCACAGCAAGGGAGGCGCAGTCCCATGCCCAGGGTAAATGTCGAGCCTCGACTGGCCGTCGTGCCGGACAAGGTGTGGCCGGAATAGGTGCGCCGGGCAGTCAGGCGCGCTGCGCGTCAGTCCCGGCAGGTTCACGCTCCTCCGCCCACGACTGACCTAATTACACAGTATCAGCAGCGCCCAGGGGTGGGGACGGTCACTCCCAATGGGGCTGCCACTCGATGCCCGTTCCAGCCCCCAAAGGTGCGGGCATCCCAGGCAGTTCCAGAGCTGCTGGGCCATCCTCAGGGAAAAGCCGCAAGGTCGCCATCCTCATTTCCGCAAGTAGGCGGCAGTCCCCAGGGGAACAGCTGAGGCCGTTCAACCCCGCCGCCTTCGCGAGGGAGCGAGGGCTCCGACCTCCGGGACGCAACCTCCACTCGACTTCGCCCGCGCAGGGATCCGTCCGAGCTGTGGCTTCGAGCACTGCGCCTGCTCGGGTTCCGTTCTTTCCCTCCCCCGCGACCCCGCCCTTTGGGGGGACCACGCCCCAGAAGCCGGCCTGTGTCACCAGCCGGCTCGGCTGCGTCTGCGCCGGTTCTTCAGTACGCTTCCCTCCTCCTGCCGAGCGGCCGAGCGCGGCCCGTTCTGAGGCTGCGCAGTTCGCGTCCTGCCCTTTCCCCGCCTCGGCTCCCACCGCCTCCTGACGCCCGCGTGACGTCACCACGCCGGGTGGCCGCCATTACAGGGCCGAGCTTCGGAGCTAGGGCGAACGGAGGAGGAGGCGCGGCGGCCGGGGCCCGAGCACTGCAGCGAGCGCCAGCGGGCCGGCTTTAGCGCCCCGAAGCCGCCAGGGACCACATAAGTACCTAGGAACCAGTGGCGGCGTGTGTGTGTGGCCCGTGTGCGGGCGGCGGCGCGGGAGCAGCGCGGAGCGGCAGCCGGTTCGGGCGGGTGGCATCATGGACGAGAAGGTGTTCACCAAGGAGCTGGACCAGTGGATCGAGCAGCTGAATGAGTGCAAGCAGCTCTCCGAGTCTCAGGTTAAGAGTCTCTGCGAGAAGGTGAGCTGCTCTCAGGCCAGGGGACCCGCCGCGGGCCCGGCCCGCCGAGGGGCGGCCGCGGGAGGGCGCAACATGGCGGAGCCGCCGGCCGGGCCCCCATCGCGCTGACCGGCGCCCGGCCCGCCCCACGGCGGCTCCCGAGCGACCCGGCGCCCCCTGCTTCTGGCCCGGAGATTGGTTGTCGCTGCCACCGCCGCCTAAAATGGCGCCGTTCTCTAGACTCCGTGGCTCCCGAGGCTTCCCGCTCTGCCCGGGCGGGGTGGCCGTAGGAGTCGGGACCCTGCGGGTCCGGGGCGGGGAGGCGTTTGCGATCCTGGAAGGGGGCTCGGGTTCTGCAGCCCGGGAAAGAGCTCTGGGCCTGTACAGTGAGGGCGTAAGAGGAATTTTTTTTTTTTTTTCATTTACGATCAGACCTAATTTTTGGGGCCAGCGTGGCCAAAGGGTCCCTTGTAGGCGAGATTGTAGGACCGATCCCAGGACCTACAGCTTCAGTGCCACTTCGGGTGATTTGTATTAAACTCACCAAACAGTCATCTTCGGAGACCTATTTGAAGGGTAGCTTTAAGAATTCCAAAATAAACCGCTAACCTAATTTCTGCGAAGGTCATGGTGGTAGTTACAAGGAAGGAGTATAACTTATTTTTCGTAGTTGGAAGAAATGGAGAATTTGGTGAGTCATACTAAAGCTTGTGGATTCGAAATCAAGTGTCGGCTTAATTTGATTTATATGCTGACTCAAATAGGGTAGTATGAAACCTTCTCTAAGTTAACATACTTGGCAT
The DNA here is from genome assembly GCA_004026965.1 of Petromus typicus. Lineage (NCBI taxonomy): Eukaryota > Metazoa > Chordata > Mammalia > Rodentia > Petromuridae > Petromus > Petromus typicus. The sequence continues at coordinate 34,590 of PVIR01011418.1, forward strand.
TTTGCCATTTATTTTTAGAATGAGGAACTAGAAGTGTGGCAGGTTTTGTTTCTTCGCTCTTTCTGGAAAAGTTAGTTGACTATTTTTGTGACTGCAAGTACCCCTGGTAATAATCACTGTATATTGATCTCTTACTGTATGCCAGATACTGTGCTTTTGTTTAAATAACGTCACCCAAACCCTGAAAATGTTGCGTCCACTTAATAATACTACAACATTACATTTTATATTTAGTTTCGTTTTATTTTTCTTGGAGGTTAGGGAAACAGCTTATTTAGTTATCAACTATTTTTATTTTTCTTAGTCTTGTAATTCAAGTTTTCTAAAGTATGTCAAGTATTCCTTTCCTATGAACATTTAACTTTCTTTTTCTCAATTAACTTTGTAGCGTTTCATTCTAGGGCAGAACTTTGGGATATTAGTATTTTGTATTAACAGAAAGAGTTTTTGGAAGCTATTTGCTCTTTGGTTGTGGCTTGATGTGAAAATTAGTTTCATGAGTTTGATACATATATTTCCAAAGCACACTTTTTCAAAAATTATGTTGAAATTAGGAGGAAGTTTGGTTGGTGGTGCACCCTTGTAATCTCAGTACTTAGAAGGCTTTCTGCAATTCAAAGCCAGCTTGAACTGTGTAGCAGGACTTTGCCTCTAAAAATAAAACCATAAAAGAGAAACATTTGGAATTTAAATTGGATTTAGATTTGCTAATCCAAAGTCTACACAAAACTCCAATAGTAGCAAATGCGATGACCCATCTGTTGGAGGTGGATTTTTAATAATAGCAGTGTATTGAGTCTCCTATTTTTTGACTTGTAATTCTCAACATATGATGTTATTATATTAAAAGTTAAAGGCTTTAAAATTATTAAATATATCTTGCCAGGTCTTAATTTCTAGGTACTATAAATGATGATTTTACTTTTAGTGTTAGAGTCATTAGTTAGCTAGATGAATAGTCATTTGTGAAGAAAGCACTGAAAAAGGTAATGATGTAATTGGAAGACTGCTCGCTGGACAGTGGTCCTCTTTCTGCTTCAAAATGAGTTACTGTGATTGATTTTCAGGCACCCATTTCACTTGATGTTCATATTTCCTGACTGTTAACTACAGTAATTATATCCTGAGGTCACTTCTAATCTGAGACAACAGGGTTCTATCTTAAATTTATACTTTGTGTTTAAATATTGAACACTTAATTGAATACGCCCGATTGCATATTCTCCTGAGGGAAATGAAAATTCTGCATATTCTCTAGGAGCTTTGGATTCAACCGGAGAGACAAGCATGGTGTGGAAATTAGGTAATGAACCGTAGAATTAGAGTTTGCCTTGCAGACTAGAAGGTAATACTGGATGCTAAAGTTAATGGGTCCAGTATTCATTGTTTTTCACATCTTTTTAAAACTAAAATGCAGTGAGCTTCATCAGTTTTATTTGTTGTTCACTCTGTCCAGATTTTAGTTGAGAGCCAAAAAGAATGGAAGTAGTACTTGGAGCTGTGTATTATGTGAAATTTTTTGTTCATGAAGTAGGTCCTTTTCAGTGAATAACATCATGCAGCCTGTGTAATGTTGTATTTCAACTTTCAGAGCTACATAAACCATACAAATGAAATTAATTTGAAAGGGTTTTTTTTGGTACGTAGAATGCTTGAGTTGGTAGCTTTTGTGCAAATCCTGCTAGTAAGTTTTCCTTTTACAGTTAATGTTTTATTATCTAGTAAGATCTGAGTGGAAGTTTACATGCACTTAGATATGAGTGCCTTCTAAATAGTAATTTTGAAAATAATGAGTTAAAATTTTTCATTAGTATAATAAAGACTTTTTAGATATAATGACTTGGTGATAGTTTATAGTTTCTTTCATTATGAGGACAAATGATAACATAATATTCTGTCTTTTACCTATCTGAAAATGCCTGACCTAATGAGATGTTCAAATAGTAAAGAAAAAATACACCTTAGAGGGCACTGTGATTGAAACATCCTGAGAACATTATTTTGGTATCTTATTGGTAAGCAAATGCAGTCTTAGGCACAGTTTTAGAGCCTTAGCTCTAAACTTGGCTGTATAATTGGCTAGGTATGTTTCTATCTGCAGATGGAAAGAAATTCCATAGTATCGAATTGCTTTTGCATAGTATTTTATGATAGGACTTCATTGTGGTATAACTTGGGTATGATTTGTAGCTTTATCCTTTCAGGGTCTATCCAAACTTGGAGAATGTTGTTTGATAGTGAATATTTTTCAAGGAAGTTCTTTACCTATGTATGCAGTATTCCGTTTGCTCGACAAGCCCTATTAATAAAATACAGTTACTAAGGGTTCAATTAATTTTAACATTTGTTAAAAGTAGGAGAAAAGCAAATAACTTCCTTCTAATTAGATGAACTGAAAAATATTTGGCCAAGATTAAAGTTTTACAATAAGTAATATATTTGTGTGTGTTTTAAATTAAAAAGCTATTTGGCTCATTTCCCTGAAAGTAATTAAAATATGGAGAACAAACAAGCATGTTACAAAATTTCTTTTTCCCATACTTTCACGGTTATTATTCTTAGATTGTAGGCATAAACCAAATGCTGGGAAAAGGGGGCGTGACAATAGAAACTAAAATTGAGGTTACTGAGAGTTATGAATTCTAATTCTAGGGTTCTTGTACTGCTTCACAGATCTTTTCTGAGGTAGTGTGATAGTAAAAGTTGTAAGTGAATTGAGGCCAAACTGAATTGTGAAATCAGTAATTCTGTAAAATGAAGCAGTATTTTATCTCACTGCTTGAAAGTTGCATATTCACGTCAGATAGAAATATTGTGGTACCACTTTATCTGGGAGACAGATACATTGTTCTATTTTAGATGGAGTTAAATATGTTTGTTGGTGTCTCAAATAAGATTGTTGAGATGAAAAACCTAGGTCCTTTTCTGTCTTCTTGGATAATATAAATCATAACTGGAGATTGAGTTGTAATATTCTGATACAATGTAACTTTCATAGTGTCATTACAGCTTATGAAATGACTTTTCACCTCATAATTCCGGGCCAGGGATTTAGCTTAGTGGATTTGGCACCTGCCTTATTTATCCTCATAATTACAAAGGGTGCATGTGTGCGTGGATCTCTTAAGGCATGAAATGACAATTTCCTTCTGGGTTAACTTAATGAGGAAATAGAACAGTTCTGTGTACATGCCACAGGTACCCCTCTCTCCCTGTTTTCCTTTATTTAAGTTCAGGGGTTTTGTGTCTTCAAAAGTGAGGTGAAATTCATGCCATAGAAACAAATGGTAGACTCTGGCGGAGTAAATGGGACAACATTTATATCCCTGGATGGATGCCCCTCTGTTTTATGGCAGCACATATTGTAAGTTGAGTCCATCTGATTTACCTGTGAAGTATCTTTGGCTCTTTGAAGGGGGCAAGCTAGGAAAGCCAGATTTTACTTTTGGGTTGAAGTGGTGTGGGTTCATTTTTGAGAGTGCTGAGAGAAATAGGCAAATGGTGTGGGGTAGGACTTTTTCTTTGACCAGTTTCTCTTATTTTTCCTTAAACCTGAGTTGGACCTGGACTAGGAATAGAAAGGTGTTTGCTTTTGTTTTAAATAAGCTTTTCTTTGAGGTTAAGGTAGAGTACACGAGAGAAGGGAGACTTCTGCAGTTGTTAGTGATAAATGGCTGGGAGGTGGACAAAACAATCTGGGATTGTGGATCTTCACAGTACAAATTGTTCTTCATTTGTAAATTGGTATTGTGGAGTATGTTTTGGAATGGGTGAACTAAGGCAGTAAAAAGTGGCGTTTTCTAACACTATGACCACTTGGCCAGTATCTCCAGCACTCTGTCATTGCTACCTACACCTTAGTCATTGTAGTTAGTACAATAGTGGGTTCTTTTTTGTTTTTTTGAGACAGGGTCTCGCTTTGTGGTTCAGGCTGGCCATAAACTCAGTCTCAAACTCACATCACAGCAATCCTCCTGCCTCTGCCTCCTGAGTGCTGGGATTACGGATGTGAGCCACCACGGCCGGCACTTGGTATGTGGTACTGATTGCTGCTGGGTGTGAGTCTCCGCGCCCAGTATTGTATTTGGGGGGAGGGGCTCAAAACGGGCCCTTGTGCTTGCAAGACAGGCGCTGGAACCACTGAGCTAAATCCCCGGCCCCAATAGATGGTTCTTTTAAAAAATACACATATATTTTCTTGTGTTCATTGAATTTATTATTCATTTCATAAGTAACTTCAACCCTTGTAGCACAGGGGAAGAAAGTTGGACAACGTGGTTCTTTCTAGACTGCCACTGGAAGACTCACAGTAAATTCATTTATCTGGGTAAAGGCATAGTAGTTTGCAATGATCTTGAGGGGTCAATGATGTATTTAACCGTGTGACAGTGTACATTTATTTCTGGGCTTCATTGAACCAGTGTCTATTAAGCCTTCATTATAAGGGGTCTTTTTGTTGTTGTTTTGGGTTTTGTTTTTTTGTTTTTTTTTGGTTTTTTGAGACAGGGTCTCGCTTTGTGGTTCAGGCTGGCCCTGAGCTCAGCCTCCAACTCACATCACAGCAATCCTCCTGCCTCTGCCTCCCGAGTGCTGGGATTACAGGCGTGAGCCACCACGCCTGGCACTGTGGTATGTGGTACTGGTTGCTACTGGGCGTGAGTCTCCAGGCCCAGTATGGTACGTGGTTACTGGGGAATCGAATGCGGGTCCTTGGGCTTGCAAGACAGGCGCCGGAACCACTGAGCTAACTCCCCGGCCCTATAAGGGGGTTCCCTCCCCTTTTGGCTTTGTATAACATACATATTTTTAGTCCACAGGGATTTTTTTTAGTTTTGCTCTAATTAGTAGCAACTTTTTATTAGTTGGGAAATTGGCCTGGTTATTAAACTCTTTTGTTGTTGTGCTGCTGAGACTGAACCTAGAGCTTTTTGTATGCAAATTTGCGTTACCACTGAGCTACATCCCCAGCTTTGTGGTTAATTCTTGGTTTTTTTGAGACAAGGTCTCACTATGGAGCCCAGGCTGGTGTTGAATTCAAGGCACTCCTTCTGCCTGAGACTACAGAGTGCTAGGATTAATGGCGTGTGCCATCACAGTCTGTAGTTAAATCTTGACAGGAATTTTAAAATTTTTAAATGTTTAGGCTAACAGTGATAAAACAGCTTTTCTGAGGCTGAGGGATTTAGCTCAGTGGTTCCCATGTCCGTCTGCCTTCCCAAGTGCAAGGGTTAGATCACGGTAACCACACACTAGGCCAGGCGTGGTGACTCTGCGCTCTCCAGCAATCAGCCCAGCAATCAGCGCCACTTACCACAGTGCAGGGTGTGGTGACTCCCGCCTATAATCCCAGCACTCTGGAGGCAGAGGCAGGAGGATTGCTATGAGTTTGAGGCTAGCCTGGGCTACTTAGTGAACTCAGGGGCAACCTGAACTATATAAAGAGACCCTGTCTTAAAAAAAGAGGGGGAGGGGAGGATAAGGGATGAAAAAGTAATTGAGCTGTTATGTATATGTACCCACTCCATGCAAGGAGTGTAAACATGTATCCAAAGGGAGGTGGTCAAGGGATGAGAGGAGAGGGTCATGGTGTTTGAAAGGATTTACTGTTCTTCCCACAAAGATTGTAAATATGTACTACACATATGTACTAATAAACTGAACTTTGAAAGATAGTTTATACAAATATGTGAGCACCATCTAGATCTTAATGATTAAATGATCAAAGAACATGTATAGATAATTTGTAACAGGAGAAATACAGGAAATAAAATATGGAATGTCTTTTCAACTTTTGTTTATTTATTTATTTATTAGGTTTTTTTGAGACAGGGTCTCAACTTTTGTAGTTCAGGCTGGCCCTGAGCTCAGCCTCCAACTCACATCACAGCAATCCTCCTGCCTCTGCCTCCCGACTGCTGGGATTACAGGCGTGAGCCACCACGCCCGGCACTGTGGTATGTGGTACTGGTTGCTGCTGGGGTGAGTCTCCATGACCAGTATTGTTATGTGGTTACCGGGGATCGAACCCGGGCCCTTGCGCTTGTAAGACAGGCGCTGGAACCACTGAGCTATATCCCCGGCCCTCTTTTCAACTTTTAAATGAAAAATGCCAATTAACATCGATGAGGTAGGAGGGCCAGGGTGGCTCCCCAGCACTCGGAGACAGAGGCAGGAAGATTACTGTGAGTTTGAAGCTAGCCTGGGCTACAAAGTGAGTTTATGGCCATCCTGAACTACAAAGCGAGACCCTGTGTCCCCCACGCCCCAAATGTTAACATTTTAATGTGTTTTCTCATCTTTTTTTAATATATATAAAGGACAGAGTTATAATAATTCTGTGGTTTTGTCTTCAGATCTTCCTGGCTCTCCTTGAACTCATTATAGCTCAAGGTGACCTGAAACTTGCAATCTTAGCACCTTAGCCTTCCAAGTGCTAGAATTATAGATATGTACTGCCATGCCATCATCATTTTTTGTGTTTTTAAATGTTACTGTGCCCCTTAATGAAATCAAGAGATTGGGGGAATATTTTGTTGGTGTTTGAATTTTTTCCCCCATTCAGTTATCTTCTTTGCAAAATCTTGGCATGGATGATTTATGAGGTCTAGGATGGCCTGCTTAAGAATGAATGTCCAACCATTGACTTCATAGGTAAAGTATAACTCATTTACTTTATAGGGGTGTATGTGTGTGTTGTCTCATTGTTCTTTCTAGGCTGATCTGAAATTCCAGTCTTCCCATTTCTGCCTCCTAAATAGCTGAGCTTATTGTTCTTATAGTATGTTGAAAATAAAAGTTGTAAGATAGCTAAATCTAAACCCAGATTGCTGAGAGGGCATCGATAATAAACTGATACTCCTCTGATAACTCTTGAAACTGATCTTTCAAGTGAATTTCCAAATTGTTGGGCATAAAATTTTAACTTTTCATAGCTCTTTGTACATTTATATTTAGAGTCTCATTGTATAGATCATGCTTGCCTGGAACCTACTGTGCAGGCCAGGCTAGTCTTAAATGAATAGTGGTCCTCCTGTTTGCCTTCCTGAGTGCTGGGCTTGCGTTGCAGCTGTGCACCATCACAGTCAACAATTCTTTGGAATAAGATTTAATTAATGGATTATTTCATTTTAACTTTGTTCCAGGAAGTTCATACTAAATGTTTTTTGCTTGAACTAATTTTTTCTAGTCTTTACCACTTAACAGTTTCAGAAAGGTTCTGATAAATCAAAATTGATGTACTAGTTACATTATTTAAAAGTCTTGGGCTGGAGATTTAGCTCAAGTGGTAACACGCCTACCTTGGAAGCACAAGGGCCCAAGTTTTTCCCCCTACCACCAAAAAAAAAAGTTAAAAGTCTTTGTGTTATCTTTCCCCAAAAAATTATCGTCTGAGAAATCTTGGAGACCTGGAAAAATTTATAGCACAGTGTTGATGAATTTATGGCACAGGTACTGCACCCAGGTGTTTGTTATTGAAAGTTCTAAATGATTTACCATCTATTTAGGAGAAGAAAAGTTTGGTATTACAGTTTGATTTTGTTTTAGTGCACAATTCAGGTGACATGCTTTGAATTGTATGAGTCAAAATGTCAGAATGGAAGGGTGGTTACCTAAAATTAAAACTCAATAACTATGTTAGAAAACCCCCGCTTTTTTTGAAGGACTTGATACTGTATAGCTGACCATTTATACAGCCATGGAGGAAGGCTTAAAAGTGACTCATTAAGAAGGCCCAATAGAGAGAGGTAGAGAAGTAGCCCAGGTTGGCCTTGGGCCCAATTTTATGGTAGCACAGCTACTCCTAGTCTTCTCTTTTTCAGGGATTAGTTTTTAAAGTAAAGTTTGTTGTGAACATTTGTAGGAAAGCCTGTTAACAGTTGGCTTGATCAATGATTCTTTGATAGACACCACTGTTTTCTCTGGTATTTCATTATATTATGTGAAATTTGTTACGAGTAGAAAGACCTTTGGTTGGTTTTCTCAGATTTAAAAGTTAAAATTGTTTGCTTTCTAATTATAGTGTCCTTTCCATTTTGGAGGACTGTTTGATGCAGTGTCAATGTTTAAAAATGTAGAATTCTAGATATGCTAGTAAGTTCTCTTCATAAAGTTTTTTTCTCAGGAAATATGCCTGCATTATGTGTACAGGGGAGCAAATACTAGGGTATTGCTGTAATTTACACACGCCCATTCCTACAGTTGTAATCTGTCAGAGAGAGACTATTCACTGGAAATTTAACCTGACCTCTATACATTATGAATCCCTAGATATTGTTAGACAAGCAGCCTACTGAACAGTGTTTATAGTTTTAAAAGTGGAAATTTTGTTTCTGTAGGCATATAATACATGTGTAAAATTTGTAAATAAGATTTGAAGGCTCAACTTGCCAAAATGCTCTGGGTGATTGTTTTCCCCCAGGGAAGTGTCTTGTAAGTGTATGATCCAGGGGAACATTGAGTTTTATCCATGCCAGATTTATTTTTGCCAGAATGTATCACTTTATAACTTGTGTAGTGTTACACATTCCAGGCGTGGTGGCTCACACCTGTCATCCTAGCACTCGGGAGGCAGAGACAGGAGGATTGCTGTGATGTGAGTTTGAGGCTGAGCTCAGGGTCAGCCTAAACTACAAAAGTGAGACCCTGTCTCAAAAAATACCAACCAAAAAGAATAGCCTTGCATGTGAGTGAGTGTCCAGCGATATACCTTGAAATAAAACTTCGGGTAGGGTTTAATGCAGATTACAACATGGCAAAATTAACATGGTGTGGGATCATTTATTTTCTTTGGTCATTGTCTTTTAAAACTTCTAAGATTTTCCTTAGAAAATCTAAGGTAGATTTTCTACCTTACGGGAAAGGATTAAGCCCTATAAATTTTAGTCAAATCTATTTTTGTGGGAAGTACAGGGTGCAGGGACATAGGAGGCGATCCTTCTTATGAGGCTGGGGAGCAGCTGAGTCCTCCTTTTCCTCTTGCTCCCTTTTCCCCTCAGAACCACTCTGGTTCACGGAGCTAGAGTTCAGTATGAGATCTGGGCTTCTGCAAAGCTAGCACAGCCAAAATGAAATGTTCTCTAGCACGTATAAGACCCAGAGATCATGGATGGGCTCTGCCTGGAATTGGGAAGTGGTCAGTAGAGCAGAAGGTAACACTGATGACTTGCATATTTTTGGAAAGACTTCTGCTGAAGGCTCAGTGGGCGAACGTATGCAAAGCACTGTAGTCACTGGTATTGATGTAGTCATGAATCGTCACCTGCAGGAAACCAGCTTCAGCAAAGAGGCCTCCAAGAAGTACATCAACTATGTTTGGGAATCAATCCAAGGCAAATTTGAAGAGCAAAGACCAGAAAGAGTAAAACGCTTTATGAAAGAAAGGTGGAGAACAAATCAAGCTCATCCTTGCTAATTTCAAGAAGTATCTTTTCTTGGGCTGGGGATTTAGCTTTAGCTCAGTGGTTCTAATGCCTGCCTTGCAAGCACAAGAGCCTGGATTGATCCCTAATAACCACATACAACTATGCTGGGTGTGGTGGTTTATACCTGTAATCCCAGCACTTGGGAGGCAAAGGCAGGAGGATTGTTATGAGTTTGAGGCTTCCCTGGGCTACATTGTGAGCTCAGGACTAGCCTGAACTACAAAGCAAGCCCCTGTCTCAAAAAAAGAGTATCATTTCTTTATTGCTGCAGACATGAATCCAGATGGCGTGGTGCTGTCCTAGACTACCATGAGCATAGTATGACTTCTCTGAACGGGGACATTGAGCAGAGATGTGAGGTGTGTGTCAGGAGACCCTGCAGATGTCTGTGTGTAGCTCATTCCAGGCGGAAGGAGTTGATGCCAGTGTCCTAGGGCAGAGAGGCATCTGGTGTGTTTGAAGAGAAGTAAAGAGGGCAGGATATATATATGTATATATATATATATATATATATATATATATATTTTTTTTTTTTTTAGGTTTTTTTTGAGACAGGGTCTCGCTTTGTGGTTCAGGCTGGCCCTGAGCTCAGCCTCCAACTCACATCACAGCAATCCTCCTGCCTCTGCCTCCCGAGTGCTGGGATTACAGGCGTGAGCCACCACGCCCCGCACTGTGGTGTGTGGTATGTGGTAGTGGTTGCTGCTGGGCATCAGTCTCCATGCCCAGTATGGTATGTGGTTAACGGGGATTGAACCCAGGTCCTTGAGCTTGCAAGACAGGCACTGGAACCGGGAAGCTAACTCCCCGGCTCCATGTATGATTTTCTTTAAGGATGGTTAGAAATGGAAAAATGTGATGAGACTTCTGGAAAACACCTCAGAATTGTAATGGATTTGAGTTACCATGGATCTATTTCTGGTTATAACTGGCTGCTGCTTGTTATCCACATTAACACCAAGATTTTAGACAAATAGGACAGATTTCATTTTAAATACTTCATTTATTTTGACCATGATTTATTTGGAGTAGAGGCATTGGTTTTAGGGGAAAAACCAAAACATGTCAGGTAGGTTGTCCAAAAATAAAGTGCACTTAAACTAAAATAAAAACAAAACCTATTTTTGTTATTGTGTCCTGATAATTCAGGGGAGGTCCAAATTATCTTCCAAGGAAATTTTTCAAAATAAAGAACTTAATGACAACGGGTTTATATGTTTCTTGTGAGATACCACCGTTTTAAACTGTGAAATTTTTTTTCTGAATTTGGTAGAATGTTAGATCAAGTGAATTATATGAAGAGGTTAGTAGTTGGTGAGTGTCGAAATGGAGAATAGAAATCAGTCTTTCTTCCCTCTCTGGGTTCCTCTCTCTCCTCCCTTCCTCCCTTTCTCTTTTCCTCCCTTTGTTGCTTCCTGGAGGCTTGACCCAGCCTCTTCACACTGAGCTGTGAAGTTAATTATTAATAAGTTAATTACTTTATTTTATTTTTTTTTTTTTTTTGAGACCGGGTCTCACTTTGTAGTTCAGGCTGGCCTTGATCTCGGTCTCAAACTCACCCTTCTGCCTCTGCCTCCCTAGTGCTGGGATTCCAGGTGTGAGCCACCACGCCCAGCACTGTGGTTTGTGGCGCTGATTGCTGCTGCTGGGCCGTGAGTCTCCACACCCAGTATTGTATGTGGTTGCTGGGAATCGAACCCAGGCCCTTGCGCTTGCAAGACAGGCGCCGGAACCACTAAGCTAACTCCCGGGCCCATAATGAGTTAATTTTTGAGATAGGATTTCATTAAGTTTTCTTGCTGGGTATATACTTGTGATCCTCCTGCCTCAGCCTCCCAGAGCCCAGGAATTACAGGTATGTGCCATCATGTCTGGTTTGAAATAGTGATTCTTAAATTTACTTGAACACAGAAAAAATTATTAAGGGGTGTGTGGCTTAAAAATTGATGTTTGGATTCCAGTCTCAAAGATTTTAGCTTAATTGAAGGACAGCATGTAGCTAAGGTTGTGTGCCCCTGCCTTAAACTTGTCATCTTTGGTTGTCACTCAGGATGTGATGAGTAATCGGCTCGTTGGTAACAATTCTCTGGCAGTCTGATTTAAAATGGTCTTCTAACTCTTTCTCCTCTGCTGCATGGAAATCACCTTCCTTGTTTGCGTCTGTATTCCCAGTGGCCACAGAACTAATTACGTAGTCATTTGGATGATTGAGCAGATGATGATCCCCTTGTATACTTCAGATTTTCTAGCCTGTATTTATGTATGTTTATTGAATGAATGGACATTGGGTTTTCTACTGAGTGAAATATTACTTTGCCTTTAAAAAGTAAGGTCTGACTGTGTGAAACAGTGTATACTGTGCAAAATGAGAAGCTGCTTGTGCAGTACAAGTCTGTTGAATAAGCCAGTTATAAAGACACACTAAAATAACAGGCAGTGTTAATGTCTATTAAAATTTCTTAAAAAGTGAAGTAATACCAAGGTAACCTGGAGTTGTGGAATGGCAGCATTATAGTTAGAACTCTACAGCTGGGGCAGTAGGGACCCGTGTCTCACTCCATTTTAATTTGTCTTCTGAGGATGATAATGATCTCCCATTATTTTATTTCAGGTAGCAATGTGATAGATTTAAATACTCCTGATATTAATGGTAGGAATGAGACTATGCTTCTTGGTACACTTTTTCTTAGATAGAAGGGGTATATAGCTAGTGGAGAGTGAGTGTGACAGCATCTTGTCTGTGTTAATGTAATCATAAATGCCTGTAGTTTCATCTTACTCCAGCTGTTTTTACTTCAGGGTACACTGAGTGTGAGTAAGCACATCTTTGTTAATGTTGATTGATGCCAAATGTATTGCTTTGTTCTTTTCTCCATTTGTAGGCTAAAGAAATCCTGACAAAAGAATCCAACGTGCAAGAGGTTCGATGTCCAGTTACTGTCTGTGGAGATGTACATGGGCAATTTCATGATCTCATGGAACTGTTTAGAATCGGTGGTAAATCACCAGATACAAATTACTTGTTTATGGGAGATTATGTTGACCGAGGATATTATTCAGTTGAAACAGTTACACTGCTTGTAGCTCTTAAGGTAATTTAAATTTTATGTTTGGACCTTTTGAATTGACTAAGACAGTCCTCTTCAATGTTTGTTTTTTCTAATGATTTGCTGTTCTTTTTTCCATC
>PVIR01011419.1:0-47257 GCA_004026965.1 Petromus typicus
GATATTTCTTTTTTTGGAGGCTATTGTGAAAGAGATTGACTCTCTAATTTCTCTTTAGTTGAGTCTTGTTTGTGTATACAAAGGCTATATTGATTTTTGAACACTGACCTTGCATCCAGCTACTCTACTAAATTTGCCAATTAAGTCTAGCAGTCTTTTAGTTGAGTTTTTAGGATCTTCTATGTAGAGTATCATGTCATCAGCAAATAATGACAGTTTAACTTCTTCATTTCCTATCCTTATTCCTTTTATTTCTCTTGTCTAATTGCTGTGGCTAATGTTTCTACCACTCTATTGAACAGGAATAGTGAAAGTATCCTTATCTTGTTCCTGATCTTAGTGTGAAAAGTTTCAGTTTTTGACCATTAGAGCGATTCTGGCTGTTGGTTTCTCATTTGCTTTTAGTAGGTTGAGATAAAGTTCACCTATTCCAATTTTATGTAGTGTTTTAGTCATGAATGGGTGTTTGATTTTGTCAAATGCTTTTTTTGTATCTATTGAGAGGACCATATGGTTTTGGTCCTTCAGTCTGTTTATGTAGTGTATTATGTTTATTGATTTACATATGTTGAACCATTCTTACACCCATGGGATGAATCCATCTTGGTCAGGGTATATGATCTTCTTAATGATTCTCTGTATTCTGTTTGCCAGTATTTTATTAAGGATTTTTGCATCAGTGTTCATTAGGGAGATTGGCCTGTAGTTCTTTTTTGGTTAGGTCTTTCTCTTCTTTGGAATCATTGTAATGGTTGCTTTCAAGTTCTAGGGAAGATGGACTCAGTCATGTTTGTTACTTACTGTGAAGTTTGTGAACAGCAGCAAAATTTTATGTAACACCTCTGTTTTCAAAACAACTATTCCCCAGACAGAAACACTGGTGAACTGAGGTATTGTACATAATAAGAGGATATTTTAATTAAAGAAATTCTTTTATGTGACTTGTTCTAGAAATACAAACAATTTTTCAAAATTAAAGTTTTTATCAATTTCATCAGCTGAAATTATCACTGAGGGACAAACTGTATGAGGTATGATAAAAATACAGTGAATGTGTAATTTTCTAAAAATTCATTATAGTAAAATTTATTTCACCATTGATCCCCTCAAATACTCCTCACTTTGAATATACTCATCCCATTCTTATTGCCACATTTTGAAGAAAAGTGTGTTTAGTTGCACTGTTTTTGTGTGTTTAGTTGCACTGTTATGGCTGCCTTGTCCTGAGTAGAACAAAAATGTTTTCCCTTCATTGTCATTTTGATTTTAGGGAAGAAAAAGAAGCTGCATAGTGACAAATCCAGTGAATAGGATGAATGAAGTCATTACCTAAAGTTTTTACAAGTTTACTTTTCTGTTGAATGCTGTACTTGGTAGCTATTTTTTGATCATATCACCTAAAGACATGAAAAAAGACTTCTAGAACTTCATCAGAAAGTAGCAAGAGGAATAAGTAAAGGGAAGATTTACTTATTAATATAAGATTTACTTATTATTTGAGAGAGATTAATGGCAATGTGCTTTACTGTAATAAATTTTAAAAAATTAAATATTCATCATAATTTTGCATGTATATGATTTTTAGATGCTCAGATTCATTTGTCCAACAACTCATCCCTAAATAGCCCACAGTCTTACATCAGTGAAACTAGTACTAGAATTAAGCTCCCCAATTTTACCACAACTTTAGACTGACACATTTCATTAGTATTCTAGGCTCGCCAATATTTCATATCAAAACAAATTATTCCTTTTATTTCTGAATGTCCACCTTACTCATCTTCGTTATCAACTTTTATTAGATAGCTAGCTATTCTAGTTTCCTAGGGATGCCTTAAGAAAGCACAACAAACTATGTGGCTATTTCTCACAGTTTTGAAGTTCAGATGTCTAAAATTGAGGGTTATCCTTCCTTTGAAAACAATAGAGTAGAATTTATAAACTGTCCCATCTTCTGCTAGTTCTATAATTTCTCAGCTTGTAGATACATCCTTTGCATCTCCATTTGTTTTTATATAGCTTTCTCCTCTTCTTTCTCTTTCCTCTTTTCTGTTTTGTAGTGTTTTTGTTTTGTAGCAGTAACAAAGTTTATTCAGGAAAATAAAAATGAAGTATGGGAGAGTTGGGCCAAGTAAATAGAAAAAGAAGGTTTGAGGAAAGATAAAAGAATATGCTGTATCTGGGAACGATAGTGTGGGCTGTCATGGAAAGCTATGATAGTCTTTTCAAAAATGATGTGTGCTGCTAGATGTAAGGGCTATCTAGTTAATTCAATACAGTGGTACACTGATACTTGCCACTAGTTGGTTCGAAGAGGTAAGACAACTACTAAAACATACACACACACACACACACACACACACACCCCAAACCAAAAAACCCTCCAAAACAGGGAATTATCAAGCAAATTATTTTGGTTGCAAAAGTCATAAGGCAATTGACTCTAACAAATTCTATCTTTTTTATCTTTTTTTTGAGACAAAGTTTTGCTTTGTAGTTCAGGCTGGTCCTGAACTCATCCTCAAACTCACAGCAATCCTCCTGCCTCTGCCTCCCAAGTGCTGGAATTACAGGCATGAGCCACCATGCCCAGCACTGTGGTATATGGTACTGATTGCTGGTGGGTGTGAGTCACCACGCCCAGCACTGTTGTATGTGGTTACCAGGGATCAAACCTGGGCCCTTGTGCTTGCAAGGCAGGCGTCAGAACCACTGAGCTAAATCCCCAGCCCTCACAAGTTCTATCTTATATGTTAAATACCAAACAAAATTTGCTAAATTTCAAAGCAGTCAAGTACCAGACTGCAACTGTATATCCAATATAATATCAGCTGAGAATTCTTATCTTAATTATATCTGCAAAGACCTTTTTCTCACAAATAATCTCATATTAATAGGTTATCCATGTAAGCATCTTTTAGAGACCACCATTCAACATATTACTGTGGCAAACTATTAAAGATTTCTTTCAACTATTTTAAATCTTTCCAAAGAGGTGTAAGTATTTGTATTTGATAGTACAAATACTAAGCTAATATATTAAAAAAGACAAAGTTTTAAAAAAAACAGTCACTTGAATAAGCAATTATTTTTCTCTCAGCCTAGACTGGAGGGGCTGTTCTGTTTCATTAGGTTGTTAAGAGTCCCATTACCAAGGGTGTCTGTCATGCATGTGTCTCCGTTCTGAAAGAGGAAAGTGGAGTGCAAGGCAATTCATTTTAAACAAGTGAAGTTAGAGCTGCTTATATTGCATCTACATTGCCATTCCACTGTGACAGTGCATTCATGTGGCTTCCTCCAACTGTAAGCCAGGCTGACAATTATAGGGAAAAATGTAGCTGTTTAGCAGTTTCCTGGGACAACCAGTTAAGCAGAACTTCTGTACAGCTTGTTATGTAGAACTCCTGAGTTTCTTTATCACCAATTCATAGGACGTCCCCCCACACACACATCTTGTTAAATTTTGTGTTACTGAATCTTGCCAAAAAAAAAAAAATGTGTAAACAAACACAGGGATAAAAATCAGGAAGAACTGCAAGGCCTGTCCCAGGAACTGCCCTGGCCCACTTCTTGTTTTTACCTATGTATTGCTACTTTGTATTGGCTCCATAATAAAAAGAGCTGCTGGAAAACAGCTCAGTGGCTGTTCCCCCTGCTGGAACTCATCCCTGAGTGCCTCCTTTCCTTCTTTGACCTGGGACTTATACTGACAGACAATGGCATCTCTAGCTGGGTAGCCATGATTCTAACTTTAACTGTCCTACTGTGCCTGGATGAAAGAATAGATTGGGGAAAACTAAAAATATATAACAATTTTTAAAAAGTTTTAATTATACCTTTATAAATTGATATACATCATAGAATTAATATAAATTATGCATCTGATTTCAGCATTCATCATTTTCATAGCCTGAAAATAAACATTCTCTTGGTATTTAAAACTTTTTTGTGGGCCAGGAATTTAGCTCAGTGTTCCGGCACCTGTCTTGCAAGCACAAGGACCTGGGTTCAATCCTCGGTAACCACATACAATACTGAGTGTGGAGACTCAACCCAGCAGCAATCAGTACCACATATTACAGTGCTGTGCGTGGTGGCTCATGCCTATAATCCCAGCACTCGGGAGGCAGAGGCTGGAGGATTGCTGTGATGTGAGTTCAAGGCTGAGCTCTGGGCCAGCCTGAACTACAAAGCGAGACCTTGTCCCAATAAACAAATAAATAAATTAATTAATTAATTAATCTCTTTTTTGTCCTTAACATTACCTTTACAGGGATAATATCAGAAACCAAAAGAGCATTGAGGGCTACTTGGCCTCCTCTGTGAGCACAAAGGAGAAAGGCTGACAATCACCTCATATTGCAGGGAAAAGTTAAGGCATCTAAGGCCAAATTGTTTACCAGAGTATGTATTAATACACATTGGAAAGCAGGTGAGTCCCGTTGCTCGTACTCATATTTCAGTGAATAAAGCTAAGATGAGCCAGACTGGGGATCAGGCAGAGGGGCCTCCTATTAAGAGGCAAGAGACTCCCAAATGCACTCATGTTAAAGGACTCTATGTCTCTTCATCATTCATCTTCTTTTGCCCCTGGGTCTGTAAGAACAAAAGGGTGGGTTTAGGTCCTGAACAAAGCTGGCTGGGTAGGTCAGCTACAGGTAGTGCCCAAGTGTGGGGCTCGGATTTGGCCTCAGCTATGGAAGAAACTACTGTATTTCTGTATTTCAGAATCATTGTTAGACACATTATTGTTAATCAGTATTATTTTCTTATAACTGCCTTTAAAATTTTTTAATGAAAAATGTCTGACTTGACTAATTTGTATTCTAACTTTCATGAGGTATACTAATGATTGTCATTCTTCCCACCCTCCACCTCCCGTCCCCTCCACACAGTGGTAAAGTGCATGACCTGGTATATGGGTGATATCTATTGATCTAGGTTAATGTACTTGACCTACAGGTTCGAACATTTCCTCTAGTGGGCTGTTCAAAGGACAAGACCTGCAAAATGAATTTACTATTTAGCTTTCATTCTAAGATACATTCTCCATCTTCTCTCTGAGAAACAATTAAAGTTTTGATTTTCCTTTATTTGACTATATGTTTCTCATTTGGTTCAAAATTTATGTAGTGAGGAGTAGTAAAAGATTAACCGTCTAATTCACCTGGTAATTAAACTTGTGTTTCTACATTGCATGTTATCAGAAACCTCTGCAGTAAGTTCTGATCTCCTGCTCAGTGCTATGGCACAAAACTGAGAAAAAAACTAAAAGACAGCTACAGAGACACAGAAACTGTAGAGCCAGAATGAGCAATGCTGCTCACTTAACAAAGGATGTGGTCTGTCCAAACCACTGATTTTTATTAGTAGTCAAATTAGGGTAAAGGCATGATACATGCAAGGACAAGATTACATGTGAAGATGCACTGCTATGAAGTTTCAATGAACAAAGCATTCTTTTTTATTTATTTATTTTTTGAGACAAGGTCTTGCTTTTGCAGTTCAGGCTGGCCCTGAGCTCAGCCTTGAACTCATAGCAGTCCTCCTACCTCTGCCTCCAAGTGCTGAGATTATAGGCATGAGCCCCCGCACTGAGCATTGTTGTATGTTGTTACCGGGGATAGAACCAGGGCCCCTGCACTTAAAAGGCATGTACTGGAACCACTGAGCTAAATTCCCAGCTCAGAAAAAGCATTCTTGACTTAGGAAGAGAACAGATAAAATATATGGTTGTAATTAGAACAGTATCCTTCCTGTTAAGATGTTTTTAATTGTGGGAATGGAATTTGGGCATGAGTTACTCTGACCTCAACATGGAGGCTTCAGCCAGACTCACTTCTCTAAACAAGCCAGTTGTAAGATTAAGTATTTACCACATGCACTGCCTTCTTTAGGTATAATTAATATTGTGGTTCCCACAGCTGGTGAGTACAAAATAGTAACAATCAGAAAATTTCTGAAAAGTTGCACCCAAAGACTCTGCATAATGTTATAAATAAAGGATATTATTTCTGTCCAAAAGAGAAATTTGTTTTTAGCTTACACTCAATATAAAAGTCATTGTTCTATTTACAAAGAACAAAAAATAACATTTACCTTCCCCTCATCAAGGACTTAAATAAAGACTTGACCATTTCAACAGCCCTGAAAGTGGCAAGGACACCATAAAACAATAAAGAGTCCGTAGAACTCAAACACCTTAAGAAGAAGCTTCTTCAAAAGAAAAGAGAATGAAACACAGATTGTTCCTTAGCCTCCCTTTGCTGAAAGCTCAGTATTTAGAGGGAGAATTGAAGTTAATATCAAAACTTCACTGCATATTATTATGCACTCAATATCATTAGGATTGAACTGTTCATATATACTTCTCTTTCTACTTTTGTGACTTTAGCTAGTGTCAGTAGTCCTTCATGTTAAGTCTATAAATGTTGCATACTAACAGGGTCTGTGTTTGTTGTTATGGGCTCCTATACGTACTTACTTGGAAAGAACACAATTGATACTTGTACAAAGTGTAGTGAGAACTGTCTTCCAAACTTTAACCAAAGCAGCACCATCTTAAAGTTCAGCTGTCCACTGGGCCTTCACCAGTGCTAAGGCTGTGCACCATATTGCAGTATAAGAAGGTCATTCATCACTGAAGCTTGACAGTGCTCACTGAATTTTCTGATAAGAATGGACTGGGAGTAGGATACACATATATCTTTTCTCAAGGACTCTTCTTCCTTTAATCCTAATTTTCCTGTTTTATTTAGTACCCTACAAGATCAGAAGCCTAGAAGAGAGGGCTGGGCTATCACTCTAGTGCTGCAGCCAGCAAGCTGACTACTTCTCTGTAAGTCCTAACGAAGTTACTAACCAAGCTAGAGGAAAACACTTCTTTTATATCTCTCTGGGAAATTCACATGACACCAAGGTTCTGATACTTAGAGCGAGCCTAGTTTATGTGAAAGACCTAGACGGTATTTCCACAGCAAGACTTACTCATACCTACACTTCCCTCAAATAACATATTTTTTGAGGAACAATTGTTGACCAGCCATAACTAACCCATCTCTTTCTTCAACTCTTAAATCCTAACCCATAGCACTAACAAGAAAATGATATGAAATTTTGTATGATTTGTTAAGACCCATTTTTAGGGCTTTGGCAGAATAAGATTCTTTCAATATATAAATATTGTGTTCCATCTGCATTATAGAAAATAAGAGTTTGTGGGTTTTTTTTGTTGTTGTTGTTTTGTTTTTTTAAGTACTAGGACTCAAACTCAGGGATTTGCACATGACAAGGAAGCACTCTGCCTCTGGGGTATATCTCTGTCCCTGGATGTAATTTTAACATGCTGAATGTCTTTTTTTTTCACTTTTTCTCCATAGTCAGTAACTCTAAGTAATCTTAATTAATGCTTTAGAAATTTTAAAGTCTGTTTTTATTTTTCCACAAATGAGTTTACTCTGTTTCTTGGACATGTGAAAGAATCTTCCAACTGGTTTCATTCCCCAGTTCTCCTCAAAGCTTCTTTTAAGCTTTCTAACTGCAAATCTATTTATTTCTTTCCAAACTATAAAAATTCCAGGACTTCTAATTGACCATGAAATAAAATTCAGAAATCTACAAATGGTTCTTAACATATGATTCAGACCAGCTGTACCAGAATCACAAGGGAATTTGTGAGAAAGGTAAATTCTTGCCTGTCTGCCTTTAGCTGAATCAAAATTAGATCTTTTGAATCAAAATCTCTGGGGATGGGGAAAGTGAACTGTGCTTTTAAAAGCTCTCTGGGGGATTCTGAAGCATGCTTATGTTTGAAAACCAGTGCTAGAGGACAGTACAGATAAATGATGCTGTCTGCTTTGCTTTCCCAGGCTCAAATGTATGTCTTATGGGTCTGTCCTGAGAATATCCTACTTCCCAAGTACACTGTGTCCTTTCACACTTCTGTTCTTTGGCACTGAAAGGTTATTCAACTCCCCCACTGTCTAGTTAAATCCGAAAGGCCCCATAAATCCTTTTGGAATCAGTAGGATATAAATAAGAGTTTACTCATCCTTCAACACCCAGCTCAAATATCACCTATGCTGCAAAGCTTCCTCTGACTTCCAAAGGGATTTAGTCATTCTTTCCTTCTGTGCTGTTGCTATACCTAATACTTTTGCTAAAGTTATTTTTGCCTCATCACCATAGAGAATGAGTTCTTAAGGCCACTCCAAGGTGTCCTTCAAAATGCTGGGATCATAGATGTTTCCAGTATGAAGTTGCTAAGTAAGATTTTATTTAGAGATTTAGCAGGTAAGACATTTATTATTCCTGAGTTTTTATTTTTTCCTTTTTATTTTTAACTAAAGATGAATCTTCTGAGAGGTTTCCCCTTTTGTTCTTCTTAAATTGCCACCACAAGATTGAGAGTGTCTGATAACACAGTCAGTCAGATCAGTCACAGGAAGCCCAGGGAGACATGACGAATACACCTTCAGTTCCTAAACTAATACTTAATAAATGAAACATTTTTTTCATGTAAATCTAGAGTCAAGCTCAAATTTCTAAAATTTTCTCTGATCTTAGATTGTGTCTTGATTTACTATAACAGTTGAAAAAATTAAGTATTCAATACATTTTGGAAAACACAACTCTTTATGTATGTATGGCTTAAAAGTGATTGATTTGTTTGGTGGAGGCGATATCATTTCAATTATATTTACTATACTAGGAAACAAAATTCCATTGGTAATATATAATATTCTGAATTTTAATTTTCTTGCATATATAAACTTAAATGGGATATTTTGTGTTTATTTTCTCCTAATATACTATATAGTTTTAATCAGTATATTTGCTAGACTTTTCTTTTTCCCCCAAAACCTGTCACTTTCATCAAGACCCACTTTTCCAAGGCTAAATATGTAATAAATGTCAGTATAAGAAGGAGGCTGCAGATATCCCACTACTACCATCACCATAAAGAAGACAGGTATGTACTTGGTAAAGTATGGACAGACATGTAAACTTAACAATGGCAGATCAGAACTGGAAGAGACTGAAACATCTCTCATGATCACAGAATGGTTGGACTTGCAAACTGTTCAAGAAGACTAGTTCTTTATATAGTTAACTCAGTCCCTTAAAGAAGCCTTTACTTTGAGGTATTTAGTTAAACACAACCAAAGAATAGAACTAAAAGCCTTTGGAAATGACCAGCCTATCAGGAATCATTTTCCTTACACTTGCCTTTCCAAGTCCTAAGCAGCCTCTAAAGCATTTATCACATCATTTTTGTAATGGAGTCATTGTTGTCTTCACCATTGGACTGCATTCTCCCAAAGCAGGAAATGGAACTTATTCATCTTTATATTCTCACAGACTATACCACCCTGAATGAGCCCAATCTCATCTTATATTCTCGTAGGCATCTGGCAAGTCATATACCTTTGATATACTATCATTGAAGGGATAAATTGAAAATCCATCATTCAGGAAGAATTAGTTGCTAATACTGAAAAATAAATTGTTCTGCAGAATCTACTCATTTAAATAATGTAGTTTAAGCCAGCCTAAAAAGGCTTATCTTCTGTAAAATGTACCAAACAGGGTATTCTGATTATTTTCTTCGCTAGCTAGAGAACTCACTGAAGGACAGCACTGTGCTCTCTGAGGTCATTTCTGATGCAACACTCTTCCCACTTTCCTTTGTACTAATGTAGTCTTTGAGGGATGCCTGGTGTATGTCTTTAGTTGGTACAAAGTTTCCTGAGAAATTTTAAGACTTCTGGAGCCTAATTATAAAATAAGCCTCATTCTGGCCCAGGGATTTAGCTCAGTGGTTCAGATGTCTGCCTTGCAAGCTCAACCTCCTGAGTTCCATCCCCAGTAACTACATACCACAATGCCAGGTGTGGTGACTCATGCCCATCAGCTATCAGTACCACACCCTTCAATGCCATGCATGATAGCTCGCACCTATAATTCTAGTACTGAGGAGGCAGAGGCAAGAGGATTGCTTTGAGTTCTAGGCTTGCCTGGGCTACACAGTGTGTAATGGCTGTTTTCCCTTGTCCTCCATCCATGCTCTATTTCTGTTCTTCCTTCCCTTACTGGGTGTCTTAGGAGCTGAACTTCTAGAGCTTTAGCCAGTTTCTATCATATCATCAGGTTCTAGTTAGACTTGAGCAGTGAGAGAAACAAGCAGAAAATTGAAGGATAATAGATATGAACTCAGGGCCAACCTGAATTACAAAAGTGAGACCTCTAAAAAAAAAAAAAAAAAACCCTCATTCTTTTTTTGTTGTTGTTGTTGTTCTGGCATTGGGCATACTGCATTTGAAATAACAATGCAAGGCAAGCGTGATGCCACTGAGTTAAATTTCCAGCCCCAAATAAGCCTGATTCTAATTTTTGAGCCTAGAATCCTCAAATCTCTCCCCAATCAAAAATATAAAAAGGTGGCAAAGAAAGGCAAAAACACAACAGGCTATCAAATCTAGATCAAAGGACTAACTATGCCTGAGGAACAATTTTCTGAATAATAATATATCACAGTGAACTAAGTGTCACAGTTAGCTTCGTTATCTGCATAATGAAACATTTATTGCTATGGATATACTTAACTTTAATGGAAGGTAATGTTGTTTAGTACATGGAAATCTATAGCTCTAAAATACCTGGTTCTTGGTAAATAATTCTCTAAACAATATCTTCACTTTCTCACATTGAATTATTTTCTGCCTGATACTTTTTCTATCATGTTCAAGATTATCAAAAAAGCTTTCTAACCTCATGCTTTTATACACATCTTTCGTTCCCTCTCAAACCACTATAATTGCCCTTTAATGAACATACTTTTCTTTGGCTATTTTTAAAAGAAATTATGTAAGGGCTGCTGATGGGTCTTTCTCTCACTTTGAAATCTTTGCTACCTTGGGCACTGTTGTCTCTTTCTTCTTAAGTCACTTGTCCATTTCCATCTAGTATGATGATTTCTCTTGATCTCCTTATAATCCCTATGTTCACTTTTAATTTGAAGCCCAGTTCCACTACTTATCCTGTGTGGCTTTGGGTAAGCCAAATGTTGGCTGCACTGACTTGGGCAGCCTTCATCTGTCATGCTATCAGTCGAGGTTCCAGTAGGCAACAGAAACATGGGTAAAGACTAATTATGACCATTTATTTTGATCACCAACTTGACTGGACTGAGAAGTACTTAGAGTATGGCAAAGCACACTTCAGGGTGCATCAGTGAGGGTGTTTCCAGAGATTGGCACGTGATCTGAGTGAGGAAGTGAACTGAGTAAGGAAGATTCATCACACTAGATGGCACAAAACCATCTAGTATTTGAGTGCCAAGACTGAAGGAGAGAGCAGAAGGAAGAAGCTTACACAACCACACACCTGTCCAACTTTCCTTGAGTGGACTGTTTTTCCCTTCTAGTGCTGCCTACAAATATCAGACTCCAGTTCTTTCACCCCATGTATTCAGACATGCACTAGGGATGTCCAGGGGGCCTTTCAAGCCTGTAGTCTCAGATTGGGGCTATATCATTTGCTCTTCTCTTCTGCTTCTTAACCTAAGCAGTTACAATTTTCCTTGGCTTTCTACTCTAGTCAATCTACAGCCACTGTAGGACTAGCCATCTCAGAGCATCAAGAAACTATTGCCACAGCTGGTAAAGAGCTAGAAGCTTAAGAACTTTGGCTATAGAAGTATAAAGCTACTATTGAATCTATAGACTATGTAGGTTGGGAAGAGAGAAGTACCTCAATTACCTCTCATTTCTATTATCCTTCAATTTTCTGCTTGTTTCTCTCACTGCTCAAGTCTAACTAGAAACTGATGATATGATAGAAACTGGCTAAAACTCTAGAAGTTCAGCTCCTAAGACACCCAGTAAGGGAAGGAAGAAGAAATAGAGCATGGATGGAGGACAAGGGAAAACAGCCATTACACAAGCATACTGCTAATCATATCTATTTCACATATCTGAAAATATTGAGGATGCCAGGTATTCTAGGAAACTAGGGTACAAGAGTCTGTAAGAGGGAAATAGGCCTATTTTCATGGTGATATTCATTTTACTGAAACCAAAGGAGAGATAGGAGGCCAGGGTGCCAGAATGTGTCTGAGAGGGCCTAGGAGATGAGGTATGAAGGGCAAGCAGAAGTGAGATCATAAACGCCTTTTAGGATTTTTCTCTTATGTAGTACAATAGCTTTGGGCTGATGATAGTATGCTGACACATGCAAAGACACATTTGGTTTCAAATTCTCAAATAACACTTTCACAATATCTTGAAAATAAACTGCAGTGACAAAATAATATGAATGTCCCATCGTAGTGTGCATTGCCCTGGCTGCAGCTGTAACACAAAAGTCAGATGGAATTTTAAGTAGGGGTGGCACTGTTTCACATCAGAATGCACACCTGATCTATGAAAAGTGACACCCGAGTAATATTCCTCTGAAATGCAGACTAGAAAATAATGAGAGGATTAATTAGCCAGCTGGTGGTATAAGAATAGCTTAGGATAAAGAGGAACGAGACACAATGCAAAAGAAAAAAAATGCAGTTTATCCTCCTCCTTAAACGTGGCTGGGATCACTGTCAAATATACAAATAAATATTCTTTTCCTCCCTTCCCATTAAGGCAGGTTTTGAGTCTCTCCTCACAAGCACAAGGATCTAGCAAGCATATTACTCCCCAAAGCTTCCCTCTTAAGACTTCTCCTTCACAGCAGTCAAAAATGACAGAAATCTGCTATGGTAATGAAATGCTCAAATTTCACTGCCTGAAACATCAGGTTTTCTTCTCACTTTAAACGTCTATTATAAGGTGTTCATGACTCCATTCTGCATTTTCTGTCCTCCAGGATCAAGACAGATAAAGAATGGCCAAGACTGATCACCATGGTAAAGAGGAAAAGTGCTCTGGAGGGTCTCTGATCAGCCATTAGACGCTATGCTCACAACTCACTAACAGAATATCACGTAGCTCAATCCAAACAGAAGGGGACCAGGATATGCAATTCTACCATGTACATGAAAAAACACAGGAAGTATTTAGCACGCACACCACTATTCACTCATACCTGACCATGGTTTTAATTGCTACCTATCCACCAATGTCAAAATTTCTAGGAAAGAGGCTCCATGTTAACCCATTATCTGTATTTTCAACCGCGTACTGGAACACAGATGTGTGTTGGCATCACAGACATCTCAAGGCTCTTCTATCAGGAAGGAGCCCTCCATCTTTCTGATTAAGCTTTTGTATTCTCTCTCTGGTTAGTGGCTCCCTTATCTATCTCCTATCTCAAATAAGAAACTCAGATGAACCTTCACTTCTCATCCTTTTAACATCTTATCAGTCAGCAAATTCATCAATACTTCTCTGTTACTAAATCCAGGACTCACCCTATTTCAGCTCTTCATGTATTCTTGCCCCAGCAATTCTAGTCCTCTGATATTTCTGATTTCATTTCTTCCCCTCTAAACTGCAATAATCTGTAAGTCAAGAAAATGTTTTTTAAAAAAAATAAAAAATGGGCCCTCTTTAAAGAAATTCAAGTATAAAGAAGGAGACAGTGATTTCAATTTAAAAAATGATGGACAATGGAGCAAATGCAGTAATAGCCACACAGAAAGTAGCCTGAGAGAGGAAAGGAAATACTTAATTGGGCATGGTAGTGATAAGACAGTATGGAAGGTAGGCGGCTTCTAGAGAAGAAATTTCAGCTCAATGATGAGAGGAACTCTTGCCGAGCCTGCAAACCTGGGGTGGCAGGTTTGGGACTGAGGGGCACAGTGTAAAGGAGTAAGCAGCCACCTCATCAGCAAGAATCTGAAATGTCCAGGCAACGCGCATCAGCTTTCCTGTCAGAATAGGAAACCAAAGGGAGGAAATCCATGGGAGACGATATTTTCGACCATGGATACCACCATATAGTTAACATTTATTGAGTAACTATTTCAGCCAGCAAGCTAATCACCTTAATGTATTATTTTATTTAATCCTTGACAATTCTGAGGAAATGTGCTTTTATCTTCATTTTGCAGTTAAAAACAACCACAACAAAAGTGAGATTCGAAGATTAGCGACTTTAGCAGTTACACCATAACTACACCTCTTTTGTACCAAAGCCTAAATTGGTATCTATCAAACCATGGTGAATGTGAAGTACCTGACAATTCACCTGGATGTGTCCGCGGCTGCTACCAGGCCTCGATGAAAACTAATACTGAAGGGGTGAAAAAATGAAAAGCAAGACTTAAAAGAGGCTGCATGACCCCTCAAGAAATCTTTGGCGAATCCTTTCCAACATTCCTAGGTCAGTGCCGGACAGTAATAAAGGGCCTTCGGAATTAAAAAGGACATAAGGTGCTCTTCACATTATTTCGCTGGCTCAACGACCAACTTCTCTGAAACCCACCGGGAGACCTGACTACCTGAGGCGGCAAGTCCAAGACGGGAAGATGAGGAACAGACCAAGAAATTATCGCACTTTAAAGTAGCCAAGTCATTTACGGACCTGAGCTCCGCGCTGAGGTAACTACGGAAACCACCCGCGGAACTCGAGATGTTCCCAGCGGCCGCCCACAGACCCCGGGGGCCCGGGCGAGGGGCGGGGCGCGCTCGGCCTGACACGCAAGCGCGCGCGCACTCTGGGCGCCGCCTCCGGCCCTTCCTCCCTGGGGCTTGCGTCACGGGGGCGGGGAAAAACGAGCTAGCCCCGCCCTTAGTCCCCGCCCCTAGGAGGCTAAAGGGCGGGCTCGGCCGGCGAGGGGTCCGGAGTTTCCCCAGTCTCCACCGCGTACTCCGGTACTTCCTCTGGGCTGGCCGCCTCCGTCCCCTGAGCAGCTGCAGGGAATCGAGGCCGGGCGCCATGGAGGGCTGCCGCCCGGCGGACGGCCCAGCCGGCTGAGGGCCCGCGCGCTCCGCGGCATGTGGATACCCGGCGGGAGCCTGCTGCAGGCACTGCCCCGGCTGCTGCAGCACACAGCCCGTCCGGGCCGCGCAGACCCGTCGGCCCGCTGGGCCCCGCCGCGGGCGGGGGGCGGGGCAGGGGGCGGGCTCGGGGGCGGGGCGAGCGCGGCGGCGGCGGCGGCGGCCTCGGGCGCCCTGCTCAGCGCCTATCTGGAGCGCCACAGTCCGCCTGCGGCCTCGGAGTCGCCGGCGCCAGGCGGGGCTTTGGCAGGCGGCCCCGGGGGCGGCGGCGGCGTGGTGGTCGGGGTGGCGGAGGTGAGAAGCTGGCGTTGCTGCTGCCTCGGCAGCACCTGTTGGTGCCGGAGCCTCGTGCTGGTGTGCGCGCTGGCCGCCCTGTGCTTCGCTTCCCTGGCCCTGGTCCGCCGCTACCTGCAGCATCTCCTGCTCTGGGTGGAGAGCCTGGACTCCCTGTTCGGCGTCTTGCTCTTCGTCGTGGGCTTCATCGTGGTCTCTTTCCCTTGCGGCTGGGGATACATCGTGCTCAACGTGGCCGCCGGCTACCTCTACGGCTTCGTGCTGGGCATGGGTCTGATGGTGGTGGGCGTCCTCATTGGCACCTTCATCGCCCATGTGGTCTGCAAGCGGCTGCTCACCGCCTGGGTGACCGCCAGGATCCAGAGCAGCGACAAGCTGAGCGCCGTCATTCGCGTCGTGGAGGGAGGAAGCGGCCTGAAGGTGGTGGCGCTGGCCAGACTGACCCCCATACCTTTCGGGCTTCAGAACGCAGTGTTTTCGGTAAGTGAGAACCGCTGGCCTAACCCTTTTCCAAGTCCATCTTTGAGAGGTGTTGCGATCACCCGGGGAAGGCACCAGGTCAGACGAGTACCCTCGGAGGAGTGACATTGACGATAGCAATCATAGTTGCTTTCCATAGTATCCACGAAACTCTTCCTGCACATAAGATAGATGTGCATGTTCTGTTTAGGAGACATGGTAGAGAAAGAACTGTTTGTTTTTGGAATCAGACGTGATTAAAAGGGGGGCGTCCTTTTAACTTGACCGAGGCATGAATTTAAATATCCATTTTCAGCATTTGCCATTGTATCTGAAGCAGCTCTCGCAGTCGTTGAGTATTAAGGCTTCACATCCCTAACTTCGTTTCTTGTCTACGGTGAAGTAGATACTTCACTCAAGTGTTAGCGAGTGGGACTGAAGGCGTCATGAGCAGTAGAGGGGACAGTTGTGGAGTCCAGCTTTTGAACTCTCCTAGATTTGTAGCAGGACTTTTTTTCCACAAACAGTTTGATGTGATACGATGTAAAGAAGAAAAGCTTTCTCGTTTTCTTTGGAGGAACTGTATCTTGAAACCATTGGGGAGTCAATAAAATAATAAATAATAAAATAGCACAGATGACCTTTTGGTCAGCCTGGATTTTCCTTCTTTATAACCCACCCTCTACAGTCTTTTCTGCACTTTTACATGCAGTTTTGCTTATTCTACCTGGGTTTCTGAAACTAGTGTACATCACCGTGCAGGTGCTTTACTACAGACACACTGCCAATGAGCAGTTAGTTCAGTTGGAAGAAAGGAATCTGACCTTTGCAAACTTTGTGACTTTGGAACAAATTACTAAACCTGTCTTCATTTTTCCCTTTTCTGTAGTGATGGGGATTAAACTGGATGACTTTCTCAAATTCAGCGATTCTAAACACATTTCCCGTAGAGTCCTAGGAACACAGTCCTTGAACAGAAAACTGTTGTACTAAAGAGACATCACAGTAGTTTGGAATGGACTCAGCCTTAAATCTATCTTTTCATAGCCCTGTATAGTATGAAATATCAACACGAACTATGATTCAGCCTTGCATAATAATAGACCAGTTGCGCTAAGAGTTGGAAAAAAAGTTAGAACTAAGTTCCTTCTAATAGCTTCTTTTGTCTTCTAGTAGAACTTGTATCCTTCTTTTCTTGTCTGCCTACTGTGTGCTGACTACTGTGCTAGGCTTTTTTCACATATTATTCCTAGCCTCATTTACACCAGCCCTGTAGTTGGTGAATATACAAATGTCTGCTATTTGTCTACTGCTGATGCTCTGGAGTCCTCTTGTTTTAAAGTCTGGTGTCCTTGGTGAAGTTGTTTATTCTCTCTGCTTCATTTCTATTTAGAAAAGTAATGGTACCTACTTCAGAGGGGTATTGATAAAACTACACAAAGTGAATATACGTAACAGAGCCTGACTTAGCAAACAGTCACGTATTGGCTTTTGTTCACTCTTGCTAGTTTTTACCCAAGGTCACCTCAGTAGTAAGTAAATGGTAGAGTTGAACTTTAAACTGTGGTCTGATGGTAGGATCTCACCTCATGTGTTATTTCTTTATTGTATATTTATTGCCTAGTGCGGTCATGGATGTATAGTAAAGACTCATTTTGTATTTATTGCTTGATAATATGGTAGATTCTTTTTGTTTTTTACGTATTAACTATGTGGGATATTGTATTTTGTACTTGGAAATAATTTAAGATATTCATGTACAAGTAGTTGAAACCAAGTTTGACAAAGGGCAGTTTTCAATTTAGCATGTTGGGATCTGGGAAAAAAAAAAAAAAGAAAAGGACATGCTCTAATGAAGTAGGTACTATTGCCATTTTCCTGAGGAAAAAAAATAGACTCAGCCATCCAGGAACTTACACAGAATCACACGCCTACCAAGAGAGAGACCTGCGGAGGGAGCCCAGAATCTGCTGATCCATTCATCTTACAGTAAAATTCTTAGAGCCATAGGCAGGGTTGGTTGTGAATCCACCGGCTAGACTCCGTTATATCTTCTTGCTATTCTGAACTTACAGAAGTAGTCCTTCCACCTAAAATAGTCTACTGATTTCATTCACCTAGCCCATGTGAGAGAAAAGAAAATATAATTTAGGCAGAGGTTAGTTTAGTCAGACTTTCCCTTCTGCTCTCTAGAACTTCATTTTATCTCCGCCTCTCTACCTCATGCTCTCTGGATGTCCACAATGGCCCCTTTCCAGACATTTTATTTCTCTTGTTTTATATTTCCTCCCTATCTTTGAAATGATCTCTTTGGGAAAAACAATTCCATTACAATTCATTTTCTCAGTATCCACAATTAAAATAATTTATCGGGGATTCTATAAAAGAGGAAGTTAATTATCATGGTCACAAGAAGCACAAGCTTTGGAAATATCCTTGCTTAGTCCCTGGTGTAGTGTGGCCTTCTTAATTTTCTCATATGTAAAATGCAGTAAGCGTACATATTAAATAAACTAATGACTAATAGTCACTTCTTGGTAGTTGCTACTATCATCATCATTATTATTAGTTGGAGGTAGTTATATTTATGTTTCAGAGGCAGGGGCTGAATGTTGAAGACAACTGTATAGAAAAAAAAAAGAACTTCCTTTGTTCATCTCTTCTTAACCTTAAGTCTTTCCCTTAATATATACTAGAAAGGAATAAGCAAGCTGACACTCCACTTTGAAATTCTCAAAGTAGAAAAAAGTACCCAGTGACAGATTTTAAAATACTTTATGTTTCGAGTACCAGTCTTACCAAATGTGTATCTAGGATATTACTTTGTTATTGTGTTAGTGAAGGTAAGTTAAATTATGATGCAGTAACAACCATCAGATCTCAGTGGACTAAAAGCAATGCTTGATTTATTCAGCTAGACATAAGTCCAGGTCAATGTTAATTTGGAAGGGGGTTGGGGGTGTACTCTATCTTGGGTCAGTTTATCTGGGATCCAAGCTGACAAAGCCACTGTCTTGCACTTGGTTCCTGTCATGTGGAGAATTGTATGCCAGCTTTTGAAGTTTCCACCTGTAAGCAGTCGCACTTTTTACTAGCCTGAGAAAGTTACATGGCCACAACTAAAGTGGGCTGTGAAGGAAAGGGCACTAGAGCATCTGGTAAACTGTGCCTCATCCCCTGTCTGAGCATCACCCGGGTCCCGTGGATTCTGCCCCTCACTAGCAGTCTCGGTACTCTCTTACATGAAATCCTCAGATGGATTTTCTTTTCCTCTTGGGATGAAATGTACATATTCTTGGGTTTATCATTGTAGCCTGTCTCTTGCCAAGCTATGATTATATGTGCCTTTCATGTGTTCATTTATTTAATCCTCAGCATTCTAAGAGGTAGACAGGATATTTCTTATTTAGCTATGACAAGTAAAAATCCCATCCATAGCCTTGAAACTTCAGGTTCTCTTTTTTTATCAATTTCTAGCAAAAGAAATGCTAGATGCAGTGGGAGATGGTGGCTCACACCTGTAACCCAACACTCAGGAGACAGAGGCAGGAGGATTGCTGCCAGTTAGAGGCTAGCCTGAGCATAGTGAGTTCAGGGCTAGGCTGAACTACAAAGCGAGACTATCTCACAAATAAACCAAACCAAAAAACAAACAAAAATGTTAGGTGGAATAAAAAGGGATTTTGTGTTGATACAAATGTAAGGAATGAAATTCTAAAAGAGTAAAGCTTTTTAGAATACACTTATTGATAAAATTGAAAATATTTGCAAGAATAATATCTCATTTTGCATGTAATAAACACTAAAATGTTCTTACAAAATACATGCTATGTTACCCCTACGAGACTTTAAAGTTACTTCCGGTAAAATGTCTGATCTAGACACACTCCATGATAGTTAATTGTTATGGGCAGCAGAATTCCTACTGTGCTGAAAACTTCAAGAACCTGTCTTTGGCTTGCTGTACAGAAAATCATAAAAATCATTTTTTTTTTCACTTTGGTTAAAGAAATATTTCAATATCAAAGACTGGTTAATCCTCTTGCTTAAGCAAGTCCTCTTGGGAAATTCTGTTTTCAGTCATTCTTAAATCTTTGAAACCTAAAATTAAAGCTAAAGCACAGTGTGCCAGATCCTCTCGTGCATCTGTTATATACTGTAATACTTCCTGGCTTGCCCAGGAAATGTACATACATTATATCTCTTAATAATCACAGCCATCTCCAGCACAAATCAGTCCTAAGAGACATATGTACAGAACAAATCCTACAAACCTGAAGACAGACATGGTTCTAACATAGCTTAAGGTTGTTACAGTTGCTCTTTTTAAAGAGTCACACTGTCTGTTGTAAAATGTGCTTCATATCACCTGCTGCAAAGCTTTGATTTTTAAAAGAAAATGGTGTGCTTACTATCTACTATTTCTTTCTTCCCATCCACTTCATTCCAGAGTGAACACCTGAAGCTCAAAAATTTTTTTTTAAATTAGCAAATATGTATATTACTCATACTAAGTGCCAGGCACTGTTCTATAATCCATTCTATACATTTAACAGTGACACTAGTCCTAATCTTCCTCTTGTAGCTGAGACAGTTGAGGCACAAGGTGCTGAATAACACCCACAGTCGCAGTTTTCAGTGGTTAGAGTTATTCATTTACCTATGTTACTAGAGTTAGTCGAAGAAGAATTAGGTTTCTCAGACATACGGTTCCACTTGTCCTTGACCACCTCCGGTGTTCATACACGCTGTGGTGAACCTCCCACGTGTCAAACACCGGAGGGCTGTCATCCCAGCGTGTTAGAGTGGGGTTTAGTGAACTATGGCCCAGTTTTGCATGGCATTCAGAGCTAAGAGTAGCTTTTTTATTTTTTGATGATTAAGAGAAAATATCAAAATAATAATATTACATGCGAATAGATTTTGATGAATGTCAGATTTCAGTATATGTAAATCACATTACAATACAGTATTGCTCATTGATGTGTCAGTGGCCTCTTTCAAGCTAAAAAAGGTAAGTTGAGTAGATGGGACAAATCCAGAGCCTCTAAAACCTATGTAACACTTCACAGAAAAACTTTGTCATTGCAGAAAAATAGGCCCCAGACATGTGTGCCTGCAGTTTGAGAAAGAAATCCTTAAATCCTCACCTATAAGCTGTGATCAAAAAATACAGTGAATGTTTAAATTAAAAATCAGTCCCCCTCCAACTATTCCTCCTCTCTTTGTACACACCTGTACACACCTGTCCCATCATTCTTGTTACTTTTTGAAGCAGTTCCGGAAGTCTTCATTGTAGTTTTTGGGTAGCTGGGCAGGGAATTGTGAAACTGGTACTGACTACAGTATTAACAGTGAATGAGGTCATAATTCAAAGATGTATACTATTGAGTAAGTTTTCTTTTAAAAGTTTACATTTTAGTAATGTAAAATGCAATGGAACTGAAATGAATTGTCATTAAATGAGTTTTTGACAAGTGACTGTGAGGCCACAAATATGCTGATGTGTTAATCTGAACTCTGGGAATTTCTGGTTCTGTCTCAGTAACTCTGTAGCCACAGTGAAGTCATTTAATGAGTCTGGCCTCCAGTTTTATTTGTAAAATAAGCAGAGTTAAGCAAGATCTCATATTTTGCTTTTAAAATGACAAATATTCTGAGAAGCAACGTAACAGCACTTTTTCTTTTCTCAAGCATTTTAATTTTGTAAAAATCTCTGTTTTCTCATTTTATGAAATTCCCATTCTGTATTACAGGTATAGTTGTAAATATAGATAAAGATAACAGGCCATAATATCTGTCAGTGCATCAGTGAGTCAATGATGCTTTCTTTGTATTATTAAAGTATACTGATTCCCTAGCATGGTTACAATTCATGAAGAACAGAATGACAGAGAGAGTTTGTTTTGGAGGAACATATACGCAGATATAATTTGAAGGATTGATAGGGCAAGCAGATTTACAAGTGCAGCGTCTTCTCCCACAGCCGCAGGTCTCACAAGGCCATTGAATACAGTGGACTGATGCAGGTCTTTGAACCTATTTCCTTCTTTCTGCCTGTTTTGTTATCTCATCAGCTTCTGTGGTTTCTGTATGTCACATATAGGTTTGTGAGTCACAAATCTTTATCTTACCCCTATTGTCATAGCAACATATTTGCAGTATGTTTTAGTATCCCTAGATCAAAATGATCTTTGAAAGTAGAACAGTATTATAAAACTTATTTTAATAATACTTGTTTACAAAACAAATGTTCATTATAAAAATTCATTTTCTATGAAAAGCATAGAAAGTCCAAAGAAATCAGTAGTTAACATTTCAGTTTAATTTTCAAGTCTACATTTATTGGTATATATTTTCTTTTATAACATTGTAAGTTAATTTATACATAATTTTTGTGACTTTACTTGATACAATTAGCATTTTACCATATAAGCTATAACTTTTTGCCTCCACATAGTCAACTGTTCTTTTCTATCTTTGCATATTTTTATTCCTGATTAGAGCTGATCATTTTGTATAAAAGGTATTTAATAAAATTGTGTTGAATGAGTAAATATAATAGTACTATAGTTTTTCAAACTGCATAAAGATCTTTTTTGTGTTGATTCACAGGCTTTAAACTGATGGAGATGTTTTATATATGATGATGATTTTTGCATTGCAAGTGCATATATTGATGGAACCATTGGTATTAGCAGAATCCTCTTTGCTCCAACACCTACTTCATCTGTTAGCCCTTCCTTGTTCTCTTTCCATGTAGCAAGATTCTTTTCAGAACTCTCAGGATTTCCACTGGACTAGTGTCTTAGCCTTGGCATTAGTTCACTGCAGAGGTTCCTTGAAATACTTTTGTATACACTCAGGAGATAACCAGAAGGTGCTTGCTATGGTCCCACTGTTAACACTAGATGCTGGAGATACATAACAGCGAACAAAGCCAAGTCCATCCTTCAAGGTACTAGCAGTCCAGTGAGTAACATTTTGCTGACAGAGTTCACTTCCAGTTTTAATACTTCTATGTAACGGGTAGGGGTGCTTTTAGTTTCTAAATAATTAGTTACAAATAGGGTTGTCAGCTCTACTTATTTCAAAACTAGCAGCTATCCTTAGCCTCTACATTTATTACAAAACAATTTTGATGTTGATATATTTGACATCCAGTCACCATATATTTAGCAGCTAACATTTAGTATAAACATTATGCTAAGATCTAGAATCTTAATGAAGAACAAGATGGAGAGGTTACTTGCTTCATTGGATTTGTAGTCTGGGAGAGGAGCAAACTGGGTGAGATCCTCTGGCACTGTTAGATCCCAGACATTGAAAGCACTTTATATTCAGGCTTGGAGCATCAGGGAAGGTTTCTTAGAGACATCGACTAGTGAAATATAGTTACCCTGAGCCGGGGATATAGCTCAGTGGTTCTGGCGCCTGTCTTGCAAGTGCAAGGACCTGGTTCGATCCTCGGTAACCACATAACAATACTGGATGTGAAGACTCCTGCCCAGCAGCAACTAGTACCACATAGCACAGTGCCGGGCGTGGTGGCTCACGCCTGTAATCCCAGCACTCGGGAGGCAGAGGCAGGAGGATTGCTGTGATGTGAGTTTGAGGCTGAGCTCAGGGCCAGCCTGAACCACAAAGTGAGACCCTGTCTCAAAAAAAAAAAAAAAAAAAATCTATATATATGTATATATATATATATAGTTACCCTCATAAAAGGGATAGCAGGAAGCCTGTTGAGTTTCCTTGCTAGAAAGAAAAATATACAGAGGTCCACAGGGAAAAGAGAGCCCAAGTTGATCTAGGAATCAGAATTTTCATGCTGCTAGAACATAGTTAATTATGAAGTGTCAGAGGATCGGAGGGTCATAAAGCACTTTGTACTCTTCTTCAGATGACAGTTGGCCAGAGTTGAAAGCAAGCCTCAATTTGCACTTTAAAAAGATTCCTGCAGGAATCAGTAGAGGTGGCTGGCTAACTGTGGTAGTCTGGTGTCAAGACAATAAAGGACAAGATGTCATAGAAACAGAACCAGGCCATGCACTGGTCCTTAGACATTTAAAAGGTGCAGTAGATAATTGGATGTGGGGATTGAGGGAGGAGCTATGTGACAGACTTCTGAGGTCCCCAGCTAGGGTAGAAGGAATATCTGGGGAATGGGCAGAGCAGTTGACAGTTAAGGTTTTCCCCTAAGCTACTTTTAAAATTTCATTTTCCTGAGAATGAAAATCAGTTTCTCTTTCTGAACTGCTTCTCTTTTCTTCGATTTTTCTGAAATATTGATACTATCTTGGGGACACATGTAATAAAATGCATAATTAATAAATCATAATTGGATGAAAAGATCCACGTGTAGTTAATTTATTTTGACTTTCTTAAAAATTGTGGAAACTTGAGTTTTCTATATATTATTATGTATTATATTTATAATATTTATTATATAATATATTGTTATATATTACGCATCTATATATTACTATGTATAATATAAAATATTTTATATATTTATATAATAAATATATAAAACTAATAAATTCTTTAAGATATGTATGGGTAGAATCAGTTCTTCTGAACACAGATTGCCTTTGATTTCTTTATTATATCCATGCCAAGATACTGTATATAAAAACGACAGTGTCTCCTTGTGAGTTCGATTACAGGTGATAAAGTTCTTGTGAGTAGACAGGAATTTAAACAGGGAGGAGCTGGAGCCCGGTTGCCTCAGAGAAGTACTTGTTCTGTGCCATATGGAAAAGCTGAGGCTCTCTGAATGCCCTGTTTGGAGGCAAAGCAGCTCTTGCTTGTCAGAATTTCTTCCCACACACCTGAAATGGTTACTACTCTGTGGGAGGGACTTATTTGATTTAACAGTGAAGGAATATTTTACATAGATGATTTTGAACCAAATAAGTGAATTTGGTTTCCAAATAATTGCAGTACCTCTCTCTGGGAATAAGAGTGTATCTGCAATTAGATATTGTTTGTTATCCCTGAAACTCTTATCATAGTATGTCTAATCATAGAAACCAGTCATCAAGATATCACTGTATCCATTAGGTTTCTTCAGGTTTTAGTTCCCAGGGTACTGTAGGCAGAAATTCTAGGTTCCTAGATGGAGGCTCTGGGGAGATGTTGGCATACAGTAAGTGCTATAGTAAAACAATTTGGAATCTGCTTATCTTAAACAAAGTTATTAGTAGTTTAAAAAGTGTGTAATTTGGTTGTTCGACTGATTAAATCATTGAACACTTCAGAAAAATTGTTTACAGTGATTAAAATTGTTTTTTTGTCTTGTTCATCTTTTGAGGAAGAAACTTTTTCCCTATGATGAAGTTGACTGCAGGTTTTGTTAAATATTGATTTATAAACAAGTTTTATTAAACAGTTGAGTGTTACTCTTCTTTTAGATTAATGAAATTTGTTGTAAACATCCCCACTTGCATATTCTAATGTCATCTGTAAATGGCTGTTGTGAGTTCTGTTTAGAGAAACTTAATTACATTTAAAGGCTATAGACTGAAACTATATATTCTTTTTTAAATTGAATTCTTTATTGGTATATTTTAATACACATAATGATCACATTCAACATTGAGAATTTGTACTAGTATATAACATGACTTAATCCTCATTTTTTCCCATTTGCCTACTTTCATAATACATTATGAATAGTAACATAAGTACAACAATGTCATATTTTCTCATTTTATACCTTTGACTTGTCTATTCTAAAAAGAATTCTCTGCACCTATTAGTGGACCCCAGTGCTTT
The DNA here is from genome assembly GCA_004026965.1 of Petromus typicus. NCBI lineage: Eukaryota > Metazoa > Chordata > Mammalia > Rodentia > Petromuridae > Petromus > Petromus typicus. Next base: position 25,467 of record PVIR01011419.1, read on the forward strand.
TCCTCATAGCAAAGGCTCACTTTTCATTGACAGCCCCTAACAAGCACTTTCCCAGTTACTTTCTTGTCTTTACTTTACAGGATTTCCCATGCATGCGGCATAATCCAACTTCATGGATGTATCGTGTACTTAATGTGCCTGTTGTGCTGTTATATTCTTCCTGGAACACCTTACTTTCCTCATCCTATCCATCACTGCTGCCAGTAGCTTTCATATCCATTCTAATTGCTATGGTCAGTCCCCTTTGGACCCCACTCCTACAACATTTTAATTCCTCTCTCCATTAATGGAGAACATGTAGGCCTTCTTTAAACTTTCTGTGTCTTAGGTAGGGTCTATACTTGTCTATGTAAATCCTTAAAGGGTAGGCCCTTTGTTTCTTACTGAAAGATTTTGAATGGACAGTTATCAAGTCAGTAAGTAATAAAGCAAATTACAACCTGTTGCTGTAGTATTCTGTCCAAACTATTTTTGGTACATCTAATCATCTGTGAGTGGAGATGAGTTTAACTTAATGGAATTATAATTTCTATGATCATTAGATTATGTTGTGGTTATGAATAAACTGTAGCTGATTAAAATCTTAGATCTTTAAATCAGTTAAGAAAAAGTTAATAAAGCAACCAGTAACTATTACATGCAAATAATATCCAATAGAGGTATGTAGATATTATTCTCAAAATCAGTAGCAGTGATGACAATAATAGCATGTTATGCCTAGAAATAAACTGAAAACAAATGTATGATATATGTGAATACAACAAGTAAATTTTCGGAAAGAAAATTCTAAATTTTTAGTAAAGAAAAATTCTGAGTGATTATACAGTTATTTCTATGTAAAAATATGGAGTACTGTCAGTGGGTGTGTAGATTCGTACAAACCCTATGGAGATCAGTATGGAGATTCTTCAAAAAACTAGGATTACAGGTCCCATTTGTCCCTGCTATTCCTCTGCTAGGTATATATACAAAAAAAATGAAGAGATTCATATCATAGCAACATATGTGCACCCATGTTTATAGCATCTCAGTTTGTGATTGCTAAATCTGGGAAACAAGCAAAATGTCTGTCAACTGGAGACTGGATAAAAACGTTGTGGTTCTTTAATAGCATGGAGTATTACTCTGCCATAAAAAATGGTAAGATTGAATCATTTATACTTAAATGGATGTACCTTCAGGACATCCTCATAAGTGAAATAAATAGGTCACAGATGTGTAAATATGTCTTTTCTCTGGTATGAGAAAATGAAGGTGTAAATGAGTTCTAGAATGTATGTTACATATTGTGAAATAGAAAATATTCCAAGGGAAATGGGGCTTGGGGGTAAATAACGAGGAAAAAAATAATGAGATAATAAAAAAAGGAAGGAAACAAAGCTTATGTATATAGGGGGCATGGATGGTAGGGTGAGTAAGGGAATGGGAAAAAATGAGAATTAAGTTGTCTCATATACTGGTACAAATTCTCATTGTTGAATGCAATCATGATCTGTATATATAATGTACCAATAAAGATTTGAATAAAAAAATTATGGAGTACTGTGGATATTTCAGCTCTATACAGTTTAGTTTATAAATTAACCTTAATCCTAATAGAAAATTTACTGATTTGTTTTGTTTTGAATGACTGAGTAATCTGTAAGAAATAAGTAGTGTGAGTGATTGGGACTCTTTAAAAATAATAATAAAGGAGGATATGAAGGGGATGGGAAATATCTTGCCAGATAGCAACTGGTGAGTTTTATTACCAGATTTGAGATGTGGCTGGTCAGTAATAGAGCCTATCAGAGGTCCTTTATGTACATTAACTTAATTTATAATAAATATTATAAATCAACAGATAATCTATTTGATTGTCTAGTACATCACGCTGAGAAAATAAACTTGTTGAGAAAGGAGCAGAGGAAAGCCATAGTTTCAATTTTTTTTTTTTTAAGACAGGGTCTCACTTTCTAGTCAGGCTGGCCCTGAGCTCAGTTTCATACTCACATCACAGCAATCCTCCTGCCTCTGCCTCCCAAGTGCTGGGATTACAGGCGTGAGCCACCACGCCCGGCACTGTGGTATGTGGTACTGGTTGCTGGTGGATGTGAATCTCCACGCCCTGCATTGTTGTATGTAGTTACTGGGATGAACCCAGGCTCTTGCACTTCCAAAACAGGCACCAGAACTTCTGAGCTAAATCCTTGGTCCTATACCTTCACTTTTAATCAGTTTAAATTCTAGGAGTAATTGATATTACAAAAGAAAACATAAAAAAGCTAATAGTGGGATCTAAGACTTTTTAAAGTTAAATACAATGGAAAATCATTGGAAAAACTGATAATATTTGATTATATAGACATTTAAAAATTGTTACTAATCAAAACATAAAAAATGAACCATGTGTATGTGTAATCTCCGAAACTGAGGAGGCTGAGGCAGAAAGATTCCTTGAGCCCAGGAGTTCAAGGCCAGCCTGCGTAATAAGGCCCTGTCTCAACAACAACAACCAATGATAAAGGACACTTTCAGGGAAACATAGGCCACATATGTTAGATCTTAGGTTATCTTTATATAGAGATATTATGGGTAACAAAAACACTTAACATTCTAAAAAAGGACAAATATGAACAAATAAAGCCATAAATGAAAAATAGAAAGGTACATGTAGGAGACTATTGTTGGAATAAATGAAAATAGTAAACATTAAATAATGATGAAACATTTTAGGCCATATAAAACTAAAAATGAATAAAATTTAATACATCATAAGATAGACATTCTTTTTTGTATAAGTGCCAGGAAAGTGACCATGACACACTCATTTTTGACAAATACATAAAATAGTGTAAACATTTTTGAAGATAGTATGAAATTTTTAATTTTGAGCCTTTTATTTTTATTTATTTATTTATTTTTGAGACAGGGTCTTGCTTTGTAGTTCAGGCTGGTCCTGAGCTCAGCCTCCAATTCACATCACAACAATCCTCCTGCCTCTGTCTCCCGAGTCCTGGGATTACTGGTGTGAGCCAGCATGCCCAGCACTGTGGTATGTGGTACTGGTTGCTGCTGGGCCTGAATTTCCACACCCAGTATGGTATGTGGTTAACTGGGGATCAAACCTGGGTCCTTGAGCTTGCAAGACAGGCGCCGGAACTGCTGAGCCAAATCCCTGGCCCCTGAGCCAGTAATTTCACTCTAAGTGATCTATCAGAAAATAACTAAGATTGGTGACATACTTGTTGTTTACTGCTGCGGAAGATCATTTCAAAACTTAGTAGCTGGAATAGCAAACATTTGCTGCCTCACTTTTTGTGGGTCAGGAATCCCTCTGCGGCATCACTGGGGCCTGTGACTCTGTCTTCTTCATGATTCTGCAGTCATTAGGCTTTGATGGACAGAGCCCACTTTAGCTCACTGGGCGGCCTCAGGTCTTTGCCAGCTGTTGGTGCAAGGAATCATTTCCTTTCCACGTGGACCTCTCTGTGGAGCTACTTGCAGCTAGCCTACTTGAGGAAGAGATGGAAGTCTTGTTCTTTTGTAACCGAATCTTGGAAGAGACATATCACTTCTTTCCAATAATCTGTTTGCCAAGAGATGGCAAGTCCAGCTTACAGAGTGGCAGGAAGGATCCATGGGCATGAATACCAGGAAATTGATTCATTTGGGAGTATTTTAGATGCTGTGTTCCATGCAGGTTAATAAACAAAAGTTGTGCTATAATTTTACATGTTCTAATGAGAAAACAAACATGTAGACTCAGAAAAAAACAATGCAGACTTTCTGTATCAAAGGTGATATTTATCTTGACTTAAATTCGCAGCATAGAAATGCAGTTTTGAGATTTTCTGGCCTCATAGCCCTGTGACCACATTGCCTTTTAAGAGCAATTATGATTATTTAATGACATAAGGGACACTGAACAAAATCTGTGCAAAGTGATCTGTGTATATGTTTTATTCATATGTAAAAAATGGTTGCAGAGTTCCCTTTCAGTGGTAGAGTAATGGAATATTATATTCATCTTTCTATTTGTATTTTATTCTAAATATCTATCTTGCACATATTTCCTCAATAATTATTTGAAAAAGTCACAATGCTTTTATAAGTAGTTCAGCCCTCACTGCTCCCAAGTAAAAGCCTCTAGCAAGACTTATGCACATATTTTCATGTTATCAGTGATGAATCATTCCCTTTAATCTACTTTCCAGATTACTGATCTCTCCTTACCCAACTATCTGATGGCATCCTCGGTTGGACTGCTTCCTACTCAGCTTCTGAATTCTTACTTGGGTACCACCCTGCGGACAATGGAAGATGTCATCGCCGAACAGAGTGTTAGCGGATATTTTGTTTTTTGTTTACAGGTGAGTTGAAGGTCAGAAGTTCTCTTTGTTTCTCTTTTTCTTTTTATGTTGCTGATTTCGTTGAACATGATTTAAGAGTATCTTTTTATTTTTTAGGTCTTGCATTGTTCTTTCAGTACTACATTGTTTGACAACTTTTTATAATTGTATGGCTATATAGAAGGTTTTAGGGCTAAATACTGAGAATTATTTTAAGAAAGGAAAATGAATAATAAAAATAGGATTTTTATTTTCTGTGATTAGTTTCAAAATCATCACAAAACAAATACTGTATTTGGACTTTATGTGAAGGGCTTGTTTTAGGAAAAAATTTCATAACACTTGACAATCGAGTCAGTTTTTACTTTCCTTTACTAATCTTTGTTCAGAGATATGTTTTTTTTTGAGATAACCAGAATCTAAGTATAGAATTTTTCTTATTATATTTGGTTTCTCTTATTGTAACATTAATCACAATATGAAACTTCTTATATGTTCTATCTACAGTATAGTATAGTAATTTAATGGTTTTGATAATGCTATAAGATTTTGGCAAATGCTGCATTCTCAGGTTTTTTTTAAATATAAATTTAAGCATATTTTGTTGTTTTAATTTCCTGAGAATGAGTGATCTATTTAAAACATTTGTTTTGACATTATAGTTGAGTAGTTTGAATTCGCAGAGGACCTCAGAGGACTTTTATTGTTGAAATTTCATATTTCTTTTTATCTTAGTAAATTATAGCACTGTAATCAGTAGGGTTCCTAATGCTCTTTAAACTGTGGGGTCATCTTTTATACAGTGATTTCTCACTCCTTCACCTGAGCTGGGAAATTTAACCTTAAAAATCAAGTGAAAAAAAAGCACATATATCCAAGCCAAGCATTTCTGGAAGGGAAATTAAGATTTAATCAAGCTTCAGTTTGATTTATTGATGTTAGTTATGGCTTAATTTATTTCAGTAAAGATTTAGTGGCAGCTTATAAAATATATACTGAAGAATGGGGGGAATCATCTTGAAGAAGAAAATTAGTATAGGGGAGAAAAGATGAAGCTTATGTTAAAGTTAGTAAGCATATTCATGAGGTTCTCCTTGTTGCGAGAAACAAACCACAAGTTTGCCTGTAGCTTTAGAATTGTCAACCTAAAGTGAGTCTACGGTGTCAGTACAATTGAAGCAATTCAGAATAGCTGATCAGAGGAAGCCACAGCTGTTCTTGTACTGAATCCACAGTAATTCTGATACCTACATTCCACAGTGCCTCTTTCATCACCCTTTTCCACAGAAAGTTTTTTGTTCATAGCAACCAAAACCCTACATTGGGATGAATCTAAGTCTGTTGTACACAATGCAGGTGGATAATACTTAATTCATGTTTGCAGACTTTCACCTAAATACAAAACTCCCCTAAATACCATTCTGTCTTCTCACTCCAATACTTTCTTGAAATAGTTAAAACATAACCTGAAATAGTTTTGAGTTATATTTGCTCTCCTCACAATTTGTTTCCATCTTCTACTTCCATCTTCATTCTTAAGAGATGGCTTTTTTTCTTCTTGAAGAGAAAAATAAGACTTTCAAAGGGGAAACCCCTCAATTTCCATCTGTTGTTCCTGTGTATCCCCTGGGCCTGCTTTCTTGTTGGTAGAAGAGATGCCTTTTTTCCTGTAGGTGGCTGGTACCTGTGTATGATTCACTCAGATCATTTTAATAGAAAAACTTTTAGAACACAGTCATCCAACAGATCTAAGAGATGACCTATTCCTGAGGTCATCATTAATCTCGTCTAATTCAGATGCACTTTCCACTTCTCTCTAACTTGACTTGTTAGTATCCCACATTCTGTTATGCCTTCATCCTTAAAGCTGTCTTCCCTTCGTGTCTTTGATATTACTATTTTGTATTTTTTTCTACATGTGCCTGGCTTGTGTTTGTCTTCTTTGTTTTCATCTTCTAAATACCTGTTTCTGAAGAGTCTAGTCTATGTTTTGTTGTCTCATGAGGAAAATGTGTTTCCTTGCAAATCCAATTAATCTATTGAATGCTAAGGTTTGCACAAAGACCTCCAGCGTCCAGTGCATGTTGTTAGCTCAAATTTCTGTCTGTTGCTTCAGACCCTTTCATGAAGTTTTCTGGATGTCTTGAGGTGCCTTAGTTCAGCATCCCTAAACTGAGCTTAGGGTTTCATTCACTTATTCCCCTAATTAATTCTCTGAACATTTTCCCAATCTCTTTATGTGGCATTACATCCACTGATAAATATCACACTTAAGGATTCTCAGTAAGTGTGTGTTTTTTTAGAACTTACATGTTAGAGAGCAGTTAGAGAAATTTAAAACCACCTGTATAATATTCCATTAATTAACATTTGTTCAGCTGTTTGGTAGATACTTTTTTTTTTCCTGGAAGGAAGCTTTTGTGTTATAAATAGGGAAGTTTGACTTGTAGAAAGCAAACATGATTCATATAGATTAAAAAGATGTATATTTGCTGTGTGTTTACCTGATGCTGCATAATACTTGTAGACTTTGGCTCCCCACTCCTTGGAGAAGCAGCAAAAGACAGAATAAATGATAACTGTATAAACTATTTAAAATGTAAACCTTCTACGTGTCATATTTCAGAAGCATCCTGTGTGAAGAACTTGTAAGCTAATACTTATTGATTTATTTCTTTTTCTGCATGTAATATTGATAACTAATATTTTATTTTTATTTGCAGATTGTTATAAGCATAGGCCTCATGTTTTATGTAGTACATCGAGCCCAAGTGGAGTTGAATGCAGCTATTGTAGCTTGTGAAATGGAACTGAAAACCTCTCTGGTTAAAGGCAATCAACCAAATACCAGCGGCTCTTCATTCTACAACAAGAGGACCCTAGCATTTTCTGGAGGTGGAATCAATATTGTATGATTCTAGAGAAATGTGTGGCTCTCGAGAGCCTAGCGTGCTGTCCAAGGTCTAGAAGTCACTTTCTTAGTGACAGAGACAATTTCTATTTGTATTACGGCACAAACAAAACTGACTAGTTTTTAAATTGCACAATTTTTTTAAAGCAAGAATCATTTTCTGGATATGTAAAATGTAAATGTAGATGCGATTTTGGCTGCACCTCTTTATCATGCCTGTAACGACCTGTATGTAGGTCTGCACTTTAGTGGTTTTTAATCCTTTTATTTCTGGGTACTTAGGAGCAGAAAGATAACCCAAGCATTTTTATCTGCTTAGTGTCTTTATTTATAAAATTCATGAATAGTTGTATGCATCTTACTTATGAGTCAAAGTATGCAGTTTTAAATGTATGTTATTGGATGTTCTTTGCTTAGGTCATCTTTCCGGGAGGAATAAACAGTGTTGTTTTGTTTTGTTTTATTGTTTCAAGTGGGACCACTCTGCTTCCCTTTTCCTTATTTGTTAAGAAACAGACATTAACTTTCAGTTGAATGTATCTTCGCAAACATCACATTAATGCAGGGCCATTTATATCTTTTCACATAAGCTTAAATCCTACATTGTGGGACTGAAGTGCTCTTAAGATAAATACCTTTTTATTTTCACTGTGTAATATGCAAACAAAAAGGGAAATTATTTAGTGGGTAGTGGCTCAGAATTAGAACTCATGTTCTAAACAGGGTCATATTGGCTTGACCCTCCTTTTATCTCATCAAAGGGCTGTCCCATTGCAATCCTACTAAAACTTTATTAAAATAAACTTTTTTCTTTTTTGTATTAATAATTAGGCTTTGAAATAAAGATATTATTGCTTTAAAATGGTGGGCCTGCCATCATTGAAGATGTCACTCAGGTGGCCTTGTTTAATCAAAACGCCTTTTGAAAAAACCAAGCTTTAAAATCATGTTTGTAGTTTCATTGAAGTACTTATATATTTGTTCCTATATCTTTCAGCTTTAAAACTATAAATAAATTTAACTTGATGTCCAGATTTGTATGAATTGCCCTACTATAGGTAAATTTATTTTATTTTGTTTTTTGGTACTTGTTTTTCTCTGATAAGACTCAGGAATTCTGAAATGTGAAATTAAGTGTTTCAATTCTTTCTCTAGTAGCATGAAATCAAGTGTATTTATTAATAGCACTTATGACTGTAGAATATAGTTATTTGGCATATAATTCACATGATGTGCGTTATTCATTAATCACCTTCAGTTTTAAAGTAGTTTAAGTGTGCAGTTCATGATCAGCCTTTACCCACATGACTGCAGATTTTCTGTTAGGCCATCTCCTTTTTTTCTATGAGTTTTTCGCCTTCTCAAAAACTTTTTATTTGCCATTTAATTAAAGGGTAAAACTTTTTCCCTGATTTACTCTACTACAAAGGAATTCTTTGGAAGCTGATTATTCTAGTCTTGTGCTAGAGATTAACTTTCCTCTGTGCAGATGTAATTGTTTTCCTCTTTCATAATGCATACATTCTCTTGGAGTAACGATGGAATACTTGGATGCAAGTATACTTGGGAGGCACCTGATATAGCACATGGCTGGGCCTCCAATCCTCCCTTCTGTTATTGGTAGGAAAAAATTATATATAGTATTAGAATATTCATATTCTTTTCCTTGGATTCCTAATTATTCAGTTTTTAAAAATTAGTTTAAAGATTCTATTGAATAACACATTTTATTTATTTTCTCTCTTATTTGTCAATTGTTTCTTGTGCTTGTTTGTCGGTTAGTTTTTGTTAAAGGAATCATTATTTAAGATCACTGTTTTCAGACTTGTTTTATACTTCATGTATTTTGAGTTACATTTATTTACTTAGTATTTGTGACTTGAATAACTCCACCAAACGAATACCTTTCGGTAGTTTGTAACTCGTTCTTCCAAATGTTACACTTTGTGTGGTACTTATACTAAATATGAAAAGGTAGAAGAGAAATAATTTTTCTGTATTCTGCCAATTATAATTTTATATAATAAATCATCCATTTTTTCCTTAAAATGGTATGGATTGACTGTTTCTGAAACACTAATCCTTAGCTGCAGTTTTCTTTTTGTCAGCATTACCAGCCTCCAAGTAAACAGCAGTCCATTACAGCATCACGTCGTTCGGGTAACGAGGTAGTTGGCTCTTCAGACTGCTCTCACTATAAATGTGGAGAGCTTTACTACACTTATGTGTTTGATCTTTAACCCTCTGTCCCACTCTCAGGACAGCCCACATTTTATGGCATTTTTTCATGTTGTTCAATTTTTCTTCCAATCACATATATTTATGAAATGGCTCAATTTGTGGATTAATAGAAATGAAATGTTTTGATTTCTTAAACTGCTTATGTGCAGAATAAAATTGTTTTGTCCTCATTTAAAGAACCATATAGTCCACCTATTTTCCATATGTGATAAAAGTTATGTTCTACTTTGAGTTCATGGAACTTTCCTTAAATTTTCCATATTTTCATGGTATATGGTTTACAAGGACTTTCATGTCCATTTTTTTGATCATTTGATTTGTAAAACAACTTGAAATTTAAACTCTTTGTTTTGTGAAAATAAGATAATCAAATCTCTGTCATTAGAGTAGACATTTTGAGTTTATGTTCAGAAGTCCTGGAATTTACTCAGAAGCATATTCTCTTTACATTCCGTAGCATTGCAAACCTTTCTAAAGTAGCTTTCCCTGAGAAGAAAAAGGATATAACCGGAGCACATTTTTCTCCTCGTCACAATCTGTTAAACTCACTAGTTTTCCTTACTGTAACTGAGCTAAATGGCAAGGTGTGTGCCTGTGTCCAGCATCACTGTTTTGTAAAGTGCAGGCCTGACAAGGGGGCCTCTTAGGGAGTGCACTGTGACTTGACATTCATTAGTTTTTGTTAGTTGTGGGGGGTTCTTTAAAATGCTTGAAAAAGTGCTTAGTTACATGTGGGTTCATCACCGGTAAATCCGTACATATGTGGTGAATCCATGCCACGCATAGCCAAGCTACCTTGGCAGAGAAAGAGATGTTCTGGGGTTTTTTTGTTTGTTTTTACAGACTTTTGGAATGACATTTCTGAACTGAATTGATGGAGTCGGTGGTGGAATTTTGTTTCAGGCAGAAGCTGCTCATTATTTCAGAATGATGGTCAGTATAACACTGTCTGGTTTTTTGATGGGATATGGCTGACTTCTGTTGTAATAAAATATTTAGGTTATAATTTTTTGAAGGGTCGCTGCATACAGCTGGAAAGTTCTTTTTTATAAAGGGAGAGAAAAGTCGGGTATGGTGGTACTTCACGTAATGCTAGCACTTGGGAGGGTAGCCGAGAGTTCAAGGACAATTTAGGCTACTCAATAAGTTCAAGACCAGCCTGCCCTCTGTGGTGAGACCCTGTTTCAAAAATCAAAAAAGGCAAAAAGAGAGGAATTCCTAATGCACAGAATATTTAAGACTCAGAAGTTTAAGTGAACTTATATATAAATATCAACTGTTAACTTATTCCACAACTGAATTATAATCACTGCTTCTCAGCTGTGAAGAGATGGCTGCAAATTATTTCCTTGATGGCTAAAAATTTAAAGTAAGTAATGTGGAAGGTAATCAGTAAACTGTCTTGGTGATTTGGTATCCAAATCACTTGTGTGCCTGGTGAAAGTAAAAGATAACATTTTATTTTCTCTCACTTTTCTCTTTCTCTTCCCTGAATGTAGAGATATATCCATCCTACGGGAGAGACAATTCAGAGCAAAAAGAGGATGTGCATTTAAAAATGAAGATGCTTCTAGTCAACCATGTACTATGATCATAGCAAAGGCCCTATGGAGAAATAGTTCGGATGCCTTATATTGACATTTACTCTCCAGTGTTTTCTAAAATGGTACCAAGTCATAAAATACTACTTGCAAGCCAAACAGTTGTTAACCTTTTGTCCAGACCTGTGATAGTCTTTATGATGCTTTTCATAATATCAGGGAGCTTTGAGAAATCTAATTTTCTGCTGACCTCTACCCTGTTTTCCATCACTTTCCTTAAGGGCACATTGCAGGTGCCAGAAAACTTTGATCTTAGCACCCACCACAGCTGTATATGTTTTGTTAACTGTTTAGAGTCAGAAGTGCCCGTCACCACTGCATCCTGCCAGGGGGTACAGTGGTGCCCTGATAAGATCAGCATGTTGGCATTGTCACGTGCTCATTGCTCTGGGCAGAGCTGTGGTGTCTGTCAGGACCTTTTTTATGGTTGACATGAATTCATATAAACACTGTTGAGTGTGGGAAAACGTATGTATTTGAGTTAAATATTGAGCATTGTATACATGACAGTGTTAAATTTGGTACATAGTAAATTTATGGTTAAGCATTTTCACAAGTTTCAAAAAGTTGATTAGCCAAATTAGATAATTACTGATACCATGGTCTTAAAGGCGGCTCAATATTTTGTAAAATACTGTGGTAGGTCAAAAAGTTGAAAAATCACAAAATATATACTGAATTTGAATAGAAAAGAGTGGACAGGATGTGGACTGAAGCAAAAGAGTAATTGAAAAGATTAAAATTTTCACAATAGATTTATAATTAAATTTGAATCTTTTAATGTAAGTATATTCTAAGATTCATGACTAACAAAAAGTAGAAGCAGCAGGAAGTGGTCTTTGATCCTATGTTAGAAAGCTATTTTCCACATTAATAGTTGCATAGTCTGTTTAATATTCTATCTCTTAAGGTCTTAATTTCATCTTGGCAGGTAAAGGAAAGGAATGGAGTACTTTTCCTCCCCATTTTTTTTTGTTCGATACTCCTGTTTTAACTTTATTAACTGACTTTGTATCATCGCTTTTCTACCTTAAATTTTCAGTAGAACAGGTTTGCTTGGAACCCATGTGTTTGTAGGTTTCATGGCAATGCATTAAGTTATTGGATGGACTTGGAATAGATTCTGGGAACAATGAACCTGAGAACATCTTCTTTCCTCCCCTTCACTTGGCTGCTGGGTGCAGATGAGGACTCTGATGGGGATGTTGGCAGGAAAACTAGGGCAGGATTTCTCCTGCACAGACCTGCTAATGTCAGTAGAGGGGAAGACAGGTAAGCTACACATCCCGAAGACTTTGTCAACTCTATGGGCTTCTGAAGGGCAGTTTGATCTGGAAATCAGCAAAATATACCTCATTCTCTGACCTTTGACGGAGAGCTGAATGGGCTAAGTGTTTGCTGTTCCCTGAGAAGAAGGATTTGGGAATACTGGGTGTGTGGCAGCTACCTCCTCAGAATTCTCAGGCTGCCTGTTTCCCATCCACCTCCAGCCTTGCTGATGTTTTGTGTTAATGCAGCATTGTTCTCAGTGTCTGGCAACTGGAAACAAAGAGAACACAGTGCATGGGGGAGTGGCTGAATAAAGAATAACACACACCCCGTGGAAGAGTAAACAGCCATTAGGAAGGATGAACTAGATGTACACATAAGGTAGGGGGATTTCCACAGAGTATTGTTTTGTGGAAGAAACAAGATATACAGAATTGTAAAAATAGCATAGTCTTAAATAATTCAATCTCCCCTGTGTATCCGCATGTGCACATGAACAACAGCAGCTCCCCATGCTGGGGGGTGATGAATAGGGACATGAATATGTACGGTAGCCTGCTGGGTGTCCTTTGATCAGGGCAACCAGTTGCCAGTATTTCAGTGCCAGGGCCACAGTTTTTTGGCTAGGTGATATGAGAAGTTAATTACTTTGTGTTTCTGCTTCCTTGCCTGTGTGTTAATCACTTATGTCACAGGGTAATTGTGAGAATTAAAGAGAGTTAGTGTTGAGTACTACTTGATAGGTGCTGTAAGTGTTAGCTGTTGCTACCTGAACTCAAGTCATTCTTTGGTGAGAAGCAGTTTAGTGTTGAGTGTGTATTTGGCAGACTGAGATGAGAATGCCAGGGAAATGTAATAGAATGCTTCCCTGACAAGGACATAGTAGTTCCAGGACTAAAAAGGTCGATATAAAAATCATCTTGCAGAAACTGAGTAGTGAGAGAAATGCTTAGAGAAACCACTGATTAGAGAAAGGATTGGAGATTTTTCCTAAAGAAAACATAGTTGTTAAATCTTGTTTTTGCATTTGCAGGTAAGAGGAAAGAACAGAGTACTCAACAAGGTCTGTGACCAAAAAAGATTAAGAAACAATGAAGTAAAAGGTGAAAGTTGAGCAAACAGCAAACCACTTTTTTATGAATAAAATTTCAGGTCAATGCTATACCCCCCTCCCTAGTGAAACAATCAGAAGTGATGGCAGGGACAAAGGCCACTAGAGTAGGAAGGAGGAGTTGGGGTTGGAAGGCATGCTACCCTGACTGATTGCTGAATTGGTATTCAAAAGATCAGTGCAGTTTTCCAAGGAAAGAGCAAGAAGACTGACACTCAGAGACACAGGTCTAAGAGAGAATGGCAAACAGTTGAGTTTAAGTAGAATATGAGGGCAGCAGGGAGAGTAGTGAATCAAGGGTGGAGAAATGCTTGCTGCGGCTGGGAATTTAGCTCAGTGGTTCCAGTGCCTGTCTTGCAAGTGCATGATCCCAAATTCAATCCCCGGTAACCTCATACAGCAATACTGGGGTTGATGACTCATGCCCACCAGCAATCAGAACAATATACCACAATGCCTGTAATCCCAGCACTTGGGAGGTAGAGGCAGGAGGATTGCTGAGTTTAAAGCTGAATTCAGGACCAGCTCGAACTGCAAAGTGAGATCTTCTCTCAAAAGTCTAAAAAAAAAAGTATACTATATGTGGATGGATTTATACAATATCAAGCAAGTGGGTTATTTACATATCCAACAGTACTGAAGTACCAGTAGGGTCTGTATTTTAAATGACACTTGGCTGTTAAACTGAAGGTCATGATTACCATTCTAAAGATCTGACTATCTTTCATGAGGGGAGATCAGAGGATCAGTTGATCATGGGAGAATGAAGAATATGGGGCAGATTTTATTGAAGAGGAATAGAAAAGACATATGGCCAGTGCAGGAGGTGGGATGACAATGGAGGAAGAAACTGTGACAGCTCCTTAGCTACTACTATGGATGCGGGCTTATGTCCAAACTGTTTGAAGATGGGAAAGAACATAGAAACACCTTCAGGTGTGGAGATTACATAGGTCTGAATCAAGTACTGCAGAGATAAGGGCTAGAGACAGGTTAGGAAGCCATCAACAAACACCGGTGGTATGTGAAGTTTTGCTATGTGTTTGGTCTGTGAAAGACCGGTTTCTCCAAGGGACTTGCATCTTGATTCATATCTCTTAAGTTTTTAAAGCTCTGATACATGTCTCATTGTAAATTTTAAAAACACTGATTAAAGAGAAGCAAGCTGTAATCTGAGTGATGAAAAGATAAAAGAGGTAGATCAGTAGTTCTCTCACATTTAAGGGACCTGTGAAACTTTCAAAGTGACCATGCCTGACCATCACCACCATTCATCACAAGGTAGGTAGGATCTGGACATAGATACTGTTTTCAAAAGTTCCAGGTAATTCTGATCTCAGGTAAGGGTTAAGAACCACTGTAAGGTCTCTTTCTGTTAAGACAGAATGGCTGCAGCATGTTTAAATTCTATAATTTATTACTATTTCAATTCATTGATTAGAGAGGCCCTCAGTTTATAACAGAAGTAAATAGAGCACTGTCCTGGAAGTTATCACATAATTGAAGTTATGCTGATGATTATCAATTAGCACCTTAATTATGTGCCAATCTAAACATTTCCATATGTAGACAAGCATTGAGGCCATGATCCTTCACCTATGACCAATCTCATTCTAAGTGAAATGCATTGTTCTTGGCTTTTACAAAATGATGCAGAGATGATCTGCAGTGTGCTTAGAAATGCTTAGGAAGTAATAAAAAAAAGTCAACATTCTTTTCTTGGGCACAACCGTGACTCTCTACAATAAGTAACCAAATTATATCTGTTGATAAATTTCAACTCTAATCAATCTTAGGATGGTTCCTAGGATAAGCCTGACTCTAGACTATCCTTTGAGAACTTCAAAGCTCAGAAGAAAATGTTCTTCTGTACCTTCAATAAGATATAGAGCCCAATGGATCTTACCATTTTAAGTGAAATAAACTAGACATAGATATCACATGTTCCTATGTGTTGGTCTCATTGAAGAAATGAGTGCAATACTAGTTAATAGAAATTGGGAGAGTAAAAAAGTTAGAAAAGAGGCACTAAAACACAGAAATAATTAGTTCTGGTTTTCCATAACACAACAAAGTCTATAGTTTGGCTACAATAGTAGGGTTTGGCTATAATTATCTATAATATACCTCAAAATAACTAGAAAAGTATGAAATTTCCAATACATAATGACTATTTGACAAAACAGAAGTGCTTATTACCCAGATGTGATTATTTGCATTTATATAGGTAACAAATTATCATAATGTGCCCCATAAAGAAGTACAGAACTGTCTAAAAATATTAGTTTTGAAAAAGTGAAATTTAGTTTGTTAAACTTTAGAAAAAGATGAGTTAAAGTCCAAAACGATAAAGACCCTTGAGCTTGGGTCTCCTACATTGAAAGAGGAGGACATCCATTAGGATCAGAGAAAATGGTAGCGCGTCTTCTTGCCCATCTCATGCAGAAGGCGGGCAGGACTGCATGGCACTGAATTCCTTGGTGATGTGAGGAGGTCTGGAGCACACCACCAGGGTCTGCCATCCTGATTTTGTGAATGTTTACTGTACAGGAACTTACATTTGAAATGATTTGATCAATAGCAAATGCTACAAAACTGAATATATAATGATAACACGTAGTTTTAGACATTGTATCATTGTATATTTGTACTCTATTCTTTTTTTCAAATATTTGCTGTTGAGATAAAAATGATTTTTAGGGCACTTAGTTATGATTGTAACACTGAGAGAAAAAGTGTTACACTTCAAACTAAATAGGATTTTTCACCTCAAGGAAAGAAGTAAAAGATCTTTACAAATACAGAGATATTTAAAAGGAATAATTGAAAGGAGAGGAAATTTATGCGTAAGTAGCCACTGCGAGCATTTTTGTATCTCCTGGCTTTGTAAGTCGAGCATATGGTCGGAAAGAAGATCTGCTCCAGTCTTAGACTTAAACTTAAGAAATTATAGTGCAAGTTCTGCACGTGGGCACAAGACACTTCCAGGGCTAAAATCCCATAAACACTCAGGGGTAGATGAATTACCACTTAATGTTCACTTAACTTGTGGATCTTTCCTACTGTTTGGGTGAACAGAATCAGAACTGAAATACAAGTTGTTGAAACAGCTCAAGAGGTTCTATTTTACAGTTACACTTATGTGCAATTCTATAGAAAAACAAGTATGTACAGAAACTACTTTCACAAATCTTTTAAAGTTCTTAATGATGGTATTATGTACACTAACTCTGAATGAGGTTAAGTAATACTGAGTGTGGTTTCTAATTCAACTTTTGTACTGGTTTCCTCACCCAAACATTATTAAATGATGACAGTGTATGCAAAATACATCTAAACCATTGTAGACACTTAAGATACGTGAGCTCCTTTCCTTATTGCATCCTTTTAGTGACAGAGTTAGTTAGTGTTTTTTGAAGAAGCACAGAATGGGGAAATCCAGTGGCAGAAGGCAGGCCTAACTATTTTCACTTGAATGGGAGAGACTGGGTAATTATTTACTTATTTATTTAATTATTTTAATATCATGTGCCTGTTTCTTAGCACATGGCAGACCAGCATTAAAAAAGTATTATCTCTAGCTATTGTATATTCCTTTTTAAAAAATTATTATGAAATAGGTACATTTTATATACACATCATGATCATTTCTTAGCTTTTGGGCTAAGATCAAGTGTAGTATACACATCATAATCATACTCAACATGGAGAATTTGTACCACTGTATGACATTACTTGATTCTTATTTTTTCCCATTCCCCTACCCACCCTACAACCCCCACTCCCTATGTACATAAACTTTGTTTCCTGGGTTTTTTTTCCATGACAATTTTTTCTTTCTCTTCATTACTTATCTCTACCCCCCCCCATTTTCCTTTGAATAGTTTGTTTTACAATATCTATCATACATTCTAGAAACTTTTCAGTTTCTTACATCAGAGAAAAGGTATGGTATTTACACATCTGTGACCTATTTATTTCACTTATGATTATGTTGTCAAGGTACGTCCATTTGATTGTAAAGGACTCAAACTTATCATTCTTTATGTCAGAGTAACACTCGATTTTATACAAAAACCACATCTTTTTTAATCCAGTCTCCAGTTGATAGCATTTGAGTTGTTTCCAAGACTTAGCTATCACAAACCGAGCTGCTATAAATAGGAGTGCACATATGTGGCGGTGATATGAACCTTTTAATTCTTTCACGTATATCCCTAGTAGGGGACTAGCAGGGTCAAATGGGATCAGATAATTTAAATGATGTCTCTGAAGGGTGTAGGGAGCTACTTCTGACTCAGAAGTTACAATCAGCCTGTTCAGGTGCAGCTGCTGCTAGTTAGTACCACTTCTGTGCCTGGAATTTCTTAGCTCAATACTAGTCACAAATGGTTGAAAACTTGATTTTACTAGAAATCAAAGTTTAACCTCAGGATTGATGAGGCATTTTAGAATTCTGTAATCAATTTAGAATGATCTTTCTCATTATGTCTTCTTCATTTAGATTACACTCAGAATGAAAAAGAAAAAAAATAGAAAAAAGCGTACTCCACTGTTTTCCTTAGAGGAATTGTTATATACGTAAACACCAGCTCTAAGTTAGCTGGGTATCCATGAGGCTGACTGTCCCCTTACCGTGAGATGAGACTGGCCAGTCAGCAGCCACAGTCAAGTCACATGTTACTGTCTCTAATAAGCTCATCAGTTTTGTCTCCTTACAACAAAATTCCAATTTTTTACATTTAACAAAATGAAGTATAAAGTTCATCTGCAATAACTATTCGAAGATGTCCAGCACAGTTTTGAGAAAAAAACAAGGAGTAAAGAGGACTACTATTTATTAAAATTTCATGTGGAACGTCCTTGAGGTCTAAAGAAATGATTATACTAATAGAACAAAAACTCTAGAATTAGACCCGTATGCATATGAGGCTGTATTACGCTAAAAACATAACATCAATAGATTACATTTAGAACACAATTATTTTTTGAAAAAGTTAAAGATGAACTAAAGACTTAAAATGAAAAAATGCATGAATATAAGGTGTTACTTCCAAAATGGAGGAGTGTGGAGAAATTTGAAATTTTTCACTTGAAAATCCAAACCTTAATTCCATTTCCATAAAATACTTAATTTTTCTTTTCTGTTGTCCTGTATATATGGTTTAACTCAGAAATAAGTATTTATTTCATTTTATATTACTACATTTTATATTTCATTTTACCAATATTGTGTCATTGTAATTACTTTCAGTTATTTTTGTTTTAACAGCTTGTCTTTTTTCCTGATAATTTACTGTTAAAGGTTTAGTGTTAAAGCCTTTGGAGTTTTTTCTTTTTATCCAAGTATATAAAATGTTTGTATGCATTTGCCTCACAATAATAGACACATGATAAAGAAGTTATATTCTTTTTCTCTGCACATTGTGGAGAAAAGATCCTTAAATATCACACTGTCAAGTTCAAAACAAAAGGTCTGCTGTGATATTCAAAAATCAAATTATAAAATGTCATTGTACTAAGTAAATTTCTATGCTGTGTTTAAAACATTTTGTATTTTTAGTTTTCTTTTGAAAGATTGCATATTTTTATCTGAGATTTAATTTTTTACTGATTTGTACTGTTTGTATACTTATTTTATTTTATAATTAAAATTATATTTACTTCTTTTTTCTTTATGGTTTTACTTGTATGGTCATTTTATTTACATTAATAAATACAATCTAATAAAATTTGGAAACAAATACCCTATTTTTAACATTTTTAAAATGAGTTAAAGTAATTAAAAAGAACTCATGATATTACAATTATTAGTTTATAACTCAGTACACTATTTTTTATTTCCTTCTAAGGAGAAAAAGATGTAGGCTGGTGCTTACTGGTAATATTTAGTTCTTTCTTCATAATTAAATGCAAAAGTCTTTTTGTCACTGTTAACTTGTCTTATTTCAGCATTTCCAAAGTTAGCAATATATCTTGTCTTTAGAGTATTCAGGATAACTGTGGACCTATCATTAATAACATCAGTTTCTAGTTGTTATAGAATTTCTTCATCACTCAACTTCACTGTGCTCACCATAAATATTTAGCTGTCTGTGTTTGAAAACTTTTAATCTCCATTCCTGGAGTTCTACTGAGTATCTGGGAGATATTTACAGGAAGGATATGTTTAAGTACTAAATATTGCTTATCTAAAAATTCTTTTCTGTACTTTTGCATACATATAAAAGCTAAATTAAATAGATTAATTTTGACCTACATACTTTTTAATTGTTAATACAATTTTTAAATACACAATAACTGAATTGTTGGAAATGGCTTAGATCTCCATCAACACATAAGGGATAAGAAAAATGGATTTTATATGTACACAAAGAAAAATACATTTGAGACATTTGTAAGAAACAGATGAATTTTGAGACTGTAAAATTAAAATAAATCAGATGAAAGTTAAATATCATGTGGTTTATTTTATATGAAAAACCCAAAAGAAATTATTTAGAGAGCAAATAATGGTAAGGTTAGAGTTAGAGGAATGGTAGGAAATAGGTTAGAGTTTTAGAGGAATGGTAGGAAATAGGTAAATAAACTTTTTTGTCAATAGAGAAGGGAAATTGAGAAAGGGAAGACAAAGGAGGTGGGGAAAAAAATCAACAGTTATCAAGATTTTATATATATACATATGTATTTAGCTGCCTCTGTCTTGTAGCAATGTATGTATGTATATATATGTAATAAAATTATTGTGTACAAACATATAGTAAAAGAAAAAATAATTGTAAATTTACATGCAATTGTAAGTCATAAAAATGCAGAGAAAACCTATGTATGCTTCACCAGTTTCCCCCAGGTAAGATCTTAGAACCCTGAAGTACAATATCACAACCAGGATGTAGACGTTGATACAGTGGAGATGTAAAACATTTTCACTCCCGTGGAAGGGCTCCCTTAAGTTTCCCTATTATAGCCACTTCCATGTCCCTTCAGCTCCCAAACCCTGCTGTATCCCTAGCAACTGTGAATCCAGTTTTCATCTCTGCAAATTTGACCCCTTTAGAATGTTACATAAAAGAAATCACACAGTGTGAAATCCTTAGGAATTAACTTTTTTCACTCAGCATTGATCTTTGGATATTCATGAAGAATTGTTTATTTAAATATTTTCTGAAATTTTCCCCCTAAAAACCTTAGAGTTTTATTTAAATCTGTGATCCCCATTCTTTTTTGTTAATTGATTTTATTGGTACTTTTTTTTATATAAGTTTTTTGAGACAGGGTCTCGCTTTGTATTTCAGGCTGGCCCTGAGCTCAGCCTCCAACTCACATCACAGCAATCCTCCTGCCTCTGCCACCCAAGTGCTGGGATGACAGGCGTGAGCCACCACGCTCGGCACTGTGGTATGTGGTACTGGTTGCTGCTGGGGTGAGTCTCCACACCCAGTATTGTTATGTGGTTTCCAGGGATTGAACCTGGGTCTTTGCACTTGCAAGACAGGCGCCGGAACCACTGAGCTATATCCCCGGCCCTATTGGTACATTTTATACATATAATATGATCACATTTAACATTGAGAACTTATAACTGTGCAGGACACATGTTGATTCTCATTTTTCCCTTTTTCCCTTCCTTCCCTACAGCCCCGCCCCTGTATACATAACCTTTGTTTCCTTTTTTTTTACTATCAAGTTTTTTCCTTCCACTCTTTATTTTTTCTTATCTCTCTTTCCCTTCTTCTTTTGCATATTTTCTTCCTATTTCACATTATCTATCATACATTTTGGCATTCATTTACACCTTCAGTTTTTCATACTAGAGAAAAGATACAGTACTTACACTTCTGTGTCCTATTTAGTTCACTTATGTGTATGTCCTCAAAATACATCCACGTGAGTATCAATAACTGAAATTTATCTTTCTATATGGCTGAGTATCCTTCCATTTTATAGAGAAACCACATTTTCTTTATCCAGTCCACCATTAATGGGCATTTGGGTTATTTCCAAGATTCAGCTATCACAAACAGAGGTGCCATAAACATGGGTGCACATATGTTGCTGTAGTATGATTCTTCTAATTCTTTCATGTGTATAACTAGCTGAGGAATAGCTGAGTCAAATGAGACCTCGAGTTCTAGATTTTTTTTTTAATTGAGACAAGCTCTCCTTTTGAAGTTCAGGCTGGCCCTCAGCTCACTATGTAGCCCAGGCAAGCCTCGGACAGCCACCACACACAGCACTGTCATATGTGGTACTGATTGCTGGTGGACATGAGTCACCATGCATGGCATTTTTGTATGTGGTTACCTGTTGTCAAACTCAGGACCTTG
>PVIR01011420.1:0-47189 GCA_004026965.1 Petromus typicus
TGTGTGTGTGTGTGTGTGTGTGTGTGTGTGTGTGTGTGTGTGTTTAGTTGTTGTTTGTTTGTTTTATTTTCGAGTAGTCACTAGTGGCTTTACAATGTATAGAGTGGAATGAACACTGTGGACTATTTTTATTCAAATGTAATATTGGAATCACAAATGTTTTCAGACAACTGTAAAAGATTTATTTTGACAAGTAAAAGCTACTTCACTCTCTATTATGAAAAGTTAAAAATCATTTTTAAATAACTTATGAAGAAATGGGTGGATCCATGACAAAAATGGGACAAAAAACGGGCTTCAAACATCCTCTAAGATTGACAAAAGGCAATGCTCCCAAATGAGTAGATCTCTAAAGAAGAGAGTTCTCAATGCAAATTCTGTCTGGACTGAGAGTTCAAAGGAATAAAGCGAGCAATAGATGGTATAAGGTGTTATCAAAACTATGATGAACCTTTAAATATTTTGAAATTATTATGTTTCATTTAGTTGTGCTGTCTTTGTGTCTCAACATTCTGATTCCTTTAAAACACTTACCTTTTATGAACATTTTGATTTTGGAGGAAAATCCAGAAATAGAAAAGTGCCAGATCTACTGTAAAAGTTGGAGGAAGACACACCACTATTTTTATGAGCCTGTCATTCTGTTGGACGGTACTAGGCAGAAGCATTATGTTAATTTTGATCACACCTTGTAACGATATAAAAGACTTTCAGAACTGTTCAGAAAGAGGAAAGTATGATGGGATAAGTCTGTTCCAAGTGAGAGAGGAGTACTTTGAGTTGAATAATGACAACATGTCATTGACCATAATGATTTTTTAATTTAAACATGCAATGTCATTTTTTATCAGTCCTTGTATTGAGACAAAAATCATCAAGGGAAAAAAAAAATCCTCCAAAGTAATTAAAGAAAACTAAGAAGAAAGAAAATGCTTTTTAAAAAATCAACTATGCAATATTATTTTGTTTTCATGAATGTCTTTTAAAATTCCTATATCAGGAAATTATTTTTAAATGTACACAAAGCTATACATTTAAGTTGGAAAACAAAATTCTTACTTAAAAAGTATCATTTTATAATAGACACTAGAAAGCAAAATAAATATTTCTCTTGGTGTAGAGAGATCACAGATAAAATAAGTGGTAAAAAACCAACAAAATAATGATATTTTATGTTTCTGATATGATATAATTAGTAACAAACCAACTCAAGCACAATTAGTACATTTATTGTATTTCTACCCAAAATATTTTAGTGAATGTTCTCATAGGAGTCAAGAACAACTAGATTGTTGGAGAGTCTATAAACCATTGGCCTGAGCTCATTAGTAATAGCAAAAATAAATATTACAAAAAGTATCTCATGCCTTTTAAATTAGGAAGACTACAGGTAAGAGACATTGAAATGCAATCTATGACCTTTAAAGACATTCTGGTTTGAAAGAAAAATACTCTAATTGAAACTGTGAGGAGTTTGGAAAAGAACTATATGTAAAACAATTTTTTAAATTGAAATATTTATTGGTACATTACATATACACATCATGATTGCATTCAACAATGATAATTTGTACCAGTACATGACATAACTTTTATCATTTTTTCCCATAGCCCTACCCACCCTACCACTCCAAACCCCTACATACATAAATTTTCTTTCCTTTCTTTTTTGTTATAATCTCATTATTTTTCCCCCTTCACTCCATTACACTTTGAGCATTTTCTATTTCACAATATATAACATACATTCTAGAACTCATTACATCTTTATTGTCTCATACCAGAGAAAAGACACGATATTTACACATCTGGGACCCATCTATTTCTCTTATGAGGTTGTCCTCAAGGTAAGTCCATTTAAGCATAAATGATTCAAACTCATCATTTTTTATGGCAGAGTAATACTCCACTGTGTAAAAGAACCACAACTTTTTAAATTCAGTCTCCAATTGATGGACATTTTGGTTGTTTCCAAGATTTAGCAATCACAAACTTAGCTTCTAAAAACATAGGTGCACATATGTCATTGTGATATGAATCGTTTAATTTTTGTGTGTATATACGTAGCGGAGTGATGGCTGGGTCAAATAGGACCTCCAATCCTAGCTTTTTGAGGAATTTCCAAACTGTTCTCCACAGGAGTTGTACGAGTCTACATTCCCATCAACAGTGAAGAAGGGTTTCTTCTTCTCCACAGCCTTGCCAACATTTGCTGCTTGCTAATTCTGAAATGACAGCCATTCTTTGTGGAGTGAGATGAAATCTTAGTGTTATTTTGATTTGCATCTCTCGAATGACTAGTGATGTTGAACATTTCTCCATATGCTTCTCAGCTGCTTTTATTTCTTCCTCTGAAAAGTGTCTGTTCATTTCAGGTGCCCATTTCTGAATTGAGTCTTTAAATTTAGGTGGATTGATTTTTTTTTTGAGCTCTTTACATATTCTAGATAGTGACCCTTTGTCTGAGAGGTGGCTGGTAAAGTTTCTTTCCCATATTGTTGGTTGCCTTTTCACTTTGCTGGTGGTTTCTTTTGCTGTGCAGAAACCTCTCAGTAGGATTAGATCCCATTTATCGATTTCTTCAACCAGTTCTTGTGCTATGGGGGATTTGTTTATGAAATCTTTCCTCAAACCAGTGTCTTCAAGAGTTTTACCTAACCGGTATTGTATCAGGGTTAGTGTGTCTGTTTTAATATGTAGGTCCCTAATCCACTTTGATTTTATTTTAGTACACAGTGAAAGAGCTAGGTCTAGCTTTAGTCTTTGGCAAGTTAAAGTCCTGTTTTTCCAGCACCATTTGTTAGAGAGGCTATCCTTCCTCTACTGAGGGTATTTGGCTCCTTTGTCAAAAATGAAATAGCATAGTGTGTTTGGAGTTGTTTCTGGATCTTCTAATCTACTCCACTGGTCCTTGGGTCTGTTGCTTTGCCAGTATCATGTGGTTTTTATCACAGTGGCTTTTTAGTACAGTTTCAAATTGGTGATCGTAATACCCCTTATCATGTCCTTATTGCTTAGAATTGCTTTTGCTATTCTAGGTCTTTTGTGATTCCAGATGGATTTCTGAATGATTTTCTCTAGATCTGTGAAATATGCCTTTGGAAGTTCAATTGGGATTGTGTAGAATCTGTATAATAAGTGTGGGATTATAGCCATTTTAAGGATATTGATTCTTCCAACCCAGGAACAAGGAATGCCTTTCCATTTTCTGGTATCTTCTTCTATCTCCTTTTAAAAGTGCTGTAATTTTCATAGTAGAGGTCTTTCACCTCCTTTGTTAGATTAATTCCTAAATATTTCATTTTTTTGGCTGCTACTGTGAAGGGGATTGATTCCCCAATTTCTTGCTTAATGAATCTGTTGTTTGTGTATATGAAGGCTGATGATTTTTTACCATTAACCTTGTATCCAGCTGCACTACAAATTTGGCAATTAGGTCTAGCCATCTTTTGGTTGAGGTTTTAGGATCCTCTAGATAGATTATCATGTCGTCAGCAAATAATGACAGTTTAACTTCTTCATTTCCTATATTTATTCCTTTTATTTTTTTTGTCTTGCCTAATTGCTATGGCTAATGTTTCTGGCACAGTATTGAACAGAAGTGGTGAAAGTGGACATCCTTGTCTTGTTCCTGATCTCAGTGAGACAGGTTTCAGTTTTTGACCATTTAGGGTGATGCTGGCTGTTGGTTTCTCATAAATAGCTTTTATTAGTTTGAGATACAGACCATCTATTCCAATTTTCTGCAGGGTTTTGATCATAAAACAATATTTTTGCAGTAAAATTATCTTTCTCATGTTAAAAACAGTTGTCCTTTTTCTAAGAAGTAAGATGTTAAAGGATTTGAAATATTTCATCAAAATGGAGAAAATAGAAGAAAGGGAGACAAAGGGATCATGGGACAGGGAAGGAGGAGAGGAGGGAGTGGTGAAAATGTGAAGTATCGTAGGACATGGGAGAAATTGTTACTCTTAAGTACTGGTATGCATGAGATACTCTACAACATTTTATTTTCATGATTAAAATTTTTCACCATGCTGAAAAATATGTAAACACATGGATTATTTATTTCTATCAATTCACAATGCATTTGTTGCTATTCATATTTCCAACTTTGTAACTTCAAAAACCTTTAAAAATTCAGATGCATATGCCTGTGTTAGACTGTGCATTTGCTTCTTTTCAACCAGGAATATTTATATATACCCATAATTTTTGTGAACAGGATTTGCTATTTGTCTAACACCCATCATTGTAGTGTCATATGCATTTATGATGCTATTTAGATAAATAAAATAAGGCTGCATTTGTTATAGATTTTATTGCCCTCCACCAAAATAAGCCTTCAAAATTGATGCCACAAATAAATATTGGGTTTATATTTATTGATTATCCGTGTCATATTCTCATATTAAAATATTTTATTCCATATTTTATGACACTTGCTTTTATAATTTGAAAAATCACTTCAATTAGTCTATGAAATATTCACAACCACTGTACCACTCAGGGGAGAAAATCTTCTGTTTTAGCGGTTATTTTTGATTCTTAAAGTTTTCATGTGCGGAAGTGTGTAGGATTAATTGCAGGAATCTCTTTTTTCGTAAAAATCAACATTTCATAATTCTTTTTCCCTCTCTTTTGAAGTTTGAGCTTCGGAGAACATTTTTTAGGATTATATAAAAGCAAGTAGCAGCAGCAATTAGTCTTCTCTGGAAAACCACACATATATCTACAGTTTCTCCCTCTTTTGCATTCAGCCAGCACGTTTTCGAACTTTGAAAAAGGAAGGGTATTTGCCCATCAGCAGAATCCTTGCGGCCTGGTGAGTTGGTTGGGCTGATAAATTATGGCAGAAAAACTCCGTGTGCCAGGTCGGGTTCGGAGCCTGGAGAGGCCTAAGGCGCTTCACTGATAACCTCATCTCTCCGGCGGTGATGTGCAAGGAAATGGAAAATCCACACTTCCCACGTGCCGACACCAGCGTGGTCACAGACTCGCCTCCCAGAGGTGTCGCTGAGCTTCTATCTACTGTCCTTTCGCATTACTTTTTGCATTTTTCACTGTCTTCTTGGTCTAAGGTGAAATCTGTTGTATATACTTGATAGATACAAAGTGTTAAAACTTTTCTACTTTGACATTTCTTCCACATGACTGTCTAGAATCATTACATTGTATATTTATTATTGTATCATATATTTACATATGCAAGATGATACTGCACCTATATGTCAATATCGAAGCAATTTAAAGGACTAAGTTCCGTGATAATTCCAGATTAGTTAAAATGACACTTTCATATCTTACAAATTACATTTAGGGTCTCACAAAAATGTTCAGAACATATAAAGGAGAATTTCCTGCCAATAAATACAACGAAGACTAGGAAATAAATTTTCTTGTAGTGCTAATCCTCTGTTATTTTCTGGTTTATTTCATAGGTTCCTTTTTTAAAATTCTTTGGTGTTCCAAATTAATTCAGTTAGAAAAATGCAGAATAGAAGTAAAAAAAAAATAGCAATAATCTTTTTTCCAGGTGTAGTTCTCCTTTGCCTTAACTCTGTATAAAAACCTCATATAACCATGAACATTTACCGGTTAATCCCAGGACAATTTTTTGGATTAAAAATGAGCTGGACCAAGAGTTTATCTCAGTGGCCCTGTGCCTGCCTTGCAAGGACAGGTTCTGAATTCGGTCCCCTATACAGGTGAAAAAGTAAAAACAAAGAAAAATACTCCAAAACTCAGTAAAATCTAACAACTCAGCAAAAATATGTAAATAAGATTTACTGTAAAATACTTGTAATGAAGATTGAAAATAAGCTTTAGGCTTTTTAAATTTAGAAACTATAAAAGAAAAATATGCAGGTGCTAATACTGTTAGTTTGTTAAAAAGTTTTTAGAAAAGTCAAATTTGAACATTCACAACTTCTTCAGTGTTGCAAACAGGTCGGCTGTGACCTTCTGGTGCTGATGATGAAGAGCAAACCCTAACCTTCTGCAGGTTAAAGAGGGACCAGTGCTAGTCTACACTTTGGGGCTGATTTTTAGATTATTTGAAACTGCATTTGATGCATGATATTTAGATTAATGGACATAGTTTACGAAGCTCATTTATGAATGATTCTTACAAAATAATACTTTATTGGGGAGATTTCCGCGTGACATTTTGTGTTTTGATTGGCATTTTCTTGCTCTCAGCTGTCACAAAAATGACAACAACACTTGCCTCAAGCATCATATGCCTTTTCAGGCTCCGAGCAGCATTTTTATAACAACAGCAACAAAAATCAAATGATCCATAACATATTATGCTGTCATTTGAAAGCAACATCAGAAATGAAACACTTTTCAGACCTGTACTATATTTAGTTCCCCACGGTTCAATCTAGTATGTTCTAACTACTTTCAAAAAATATTATGCATCAAACATTTATTCTGTCAATTCATATGATTAGAGCTTTCTAAATATTAACGCATTTTTTCATAATTATATGTCGTACAAATCCAGTTAGAAAATTTGATATGTTTCAATTATTTTACTGCTGTTTACCTGGGTTTCTGGCTTTTGAGAATATCATTTCAAGTACTCGTATATAGATAATTACTAATCTCCTTGGAACATGAAACATTAAAACCTATTTATATATATATATATGTATATATATATATATATATATGTATATATATATATATATATATATATATATGTATGTGTGTATATATATATTACAAAATGTATGCCAAGAAAATACTGGCTACACTATACAACTAAAACTTCATTATTAATTCTACTTAATTTTTAAGTTATATCATAAAATTATAAAGGAATATAAATAAACATTTTTAAAAGGATCTAAAGTTATGAAAACACTTTTCTTATGTAATTATCTTTGACCCACAAACTTTGGTAGTAAACTTGAATGTTACTTAGTTTCAAACTTCTTTTTCTCCATTTGACTTTACTGAATCCCTAGAAAACCAACATTGACTTTTTTTTCAAAAGTCTATATTTGTGTTTGTCAGACAAAAACACAGCTGAGCATATGATTGCTGCTATTCTTTATTTCTGGATTTTGATGATGAAGAAACACATTTAAGTTGTGTAAAAATATCATTTATGCATTTTCATTCCTTTTGGCTAAAACAGAGGATTTTCCTTAGCAGTTAACAACTTAGGATTTCTTTAGGCATGACACACCTGCCTTCATCTAAGCCACAAAAGTGCTGAATAGTTTTGAGGGGTATTGTATATGAATAATGGAAGAAAAATGTATTAGGTATGTTCCTTTTTAGTGACAATACTTTTTAAAAAGCTTATTTATTATTTTGTGCAAATAGTGTTACTCCTTAGCATTCATTTCTTATCTATTTTTAAGATATTGAGAACCACAATCCTTGACAATATCTGCACTGGTGTATAGAAATATGTTTTAGGTAATTTCTATGTGAATTTGACTGGCCTATTGGCACATTACTGTATGGATATTTATTCTAGACATGCTAGTCTGTGTTTCTGGAAGAGATTAATACTGATTGAATTTATAGATGAAGTAAAGATAACTACCTTACTCTCACCATCATCAAGCTGACTAAGGTTTTAAAGAAAGTAAAAAGATAGAAGAGCCAAGTCTGTCTCCAGTCTTAGATTTGAAGTTAAAATTCCAGCAATTGCAGTGTTGGTTCCAAGGCTCTGGAGTTAATTATGACACTCACTTTTGTAGGTAGCCAACTGACAGACCACAAGTTTTGAGTCTTACGGTCTAATAATCAATGAGCTAAGTCCCACTGTGATCTCCTGCTTTATATGCACCTGTATCTAATTTGTTTTGTTTTGTTTTTTTACCCCCCTCCGTATAAGCCCACAAATACATATCATTTTGAAGAAATAAGAACTGTATTAACTTAGAATGAGGCCTGATCCTCCTGTGACTTTGGAAAGCCCATGTCCTGTTACACATCGATTTAATTCAGGACGTGATCCAAAAAGAAGGCACCAACTTGTGAAAGGGAATTTTCTTCTGTTATTGCTTTACATTGATTTTGTTTAGGCAGGTAAGATGTTAATGCTCAAATGTAAGCATTGGATGATATGAAATTTCAAGTCTTCGTTAGTTTCCAGCAATATTTGTGGGAAGATTTTGAGTGTGATATTAAGCAAGGATTAAATATACACCCTGCTTTCGAGCTCAAGAACAAAATGTTTTTTCTAGTTTGTTGATTCTTTCCTTAATATGTTAAAGTAGACAAGTCCGGATATGAGGTGAGTGGACACCACTGCAGATATTGCCAAAGCTTGTGGTTCTCAATCTCTTAAAAAGAGACTGGGGAAATGAGTGTTAAGGAGCATTGAAGAAATTCACCTTAAGTGCTATGTGATAAGACAATTGGGGGTTTGGTGTTTTTTGTATAGTCATATCAGTGAGAAGTTATTTCAAAAGAAATAAAAGTTAGAGTGTGGTAAGCTGCAAATATCATTGAGCTGACCTTTAGCTACAAATAAAAAAAATTTATATTTCATGGGAATATTTTTTCCCTTGAAGAAAGATTGATTTATACCAAAATACTTCATTCAAAATACACTAATTCCAACCATTTTGTATCACTTTGACTGAGGTTATGTCATGTGACCAAAGAGAAAGAGACTAGTGATGAACATGTGGATAAGATTAGAGTTCATTGAAATGTATAGATAATATATTACAAAATAATTAAATGGATAATTTATATGACAGTTTAAAGTTGGTACCTATAGGATCAGTTGTTCGTTACCCCAAAACCATATCTTTCCCACATTTATTTAGGAAACTTTCCTCAATAAATTATAAATCAAACTTCTTTTTAAAAATTAAACATTGCAATTAGTGTTAATGAATCATATTTCAAGTATACAAAATAGGGAATCCTATAAAGTTACACTGAAAAGTATAGGTGCTAAGAATGTTTTAATGTGATAATTACTCAAGAGTTACTGCTATGCACATACAGTATCTATTGCTGTATATAAATAAGCTATTATTTATCCAGTCTTTAAGAATGTTCTTGTGTTTCTCATATGAGAAACCATGTAATACATATAAAGAGCAAAATAAAGAGAACAAGAAATAAGAAAGGGAATCCTCTGCCAATCAGAGGGAGATCCAAAGATGGATGAAGAAGAGGGAGGAGAGTTTTTTCTGATGAAAAACAGAATTCATGTCTGTTATGCACATATCCCACCTTCAAGTTAGGAAAGTAATCATTATACATCACATATATGCAGGGAAAAAGGTATAATAGAAAAAGTAGAAAAGACAAAGAATGTATCTGTGACTACTAATTCTCATGGGTTGACTTCCTTGGATTAGGAAACCACAAGCAGATTAGCAGAGGTGTAAATGCCTAGCTGTCTCCGGGTGGGTGATGGAGGCGTGGTCTTGGACATGACATTGGGTCCCTCACCACTCTCTCTCTCTGGCATCATTTCTTTCTCTACTCTCTGGCCATGATGAACTAAACTCCTCTTCCTTATCATGGACCAGCTGTACACTTACTATCCTGAATCTATGAGCTAAACTAAACCTTCCCTCCTCGAAATTACAGGCATTGCTTGTTGTACCTCAGCAACCTAAAAGCTAATACATAACTTTTTCAAAAAGGAGGAGAGAGTAAAATTAAATTTTGAGTTGAGGTTATCTGCCACTTTATTTGGAAAAGAAAGATGTCATATTTTTCAGGATATGAAATCTGTCATCTTGAATCTGTCAGAGAACTTCTGCCCTCTGTGTTAAAGGGAAAAGATCATTGTCATCTTAACATACTTTTAAGAAAGTGTGGCTTAGCTAATCTGAATAAACTAAAGAAATTTTGATAAAACTGTTAAAAATTCTTTAGAAAACATAATTTCATTGAAAAAATAAAATAAATATTTCCATTTATTTATTTTTTTCTGAAAGTTTCAGTATGGTTTTCACAGCAACAGCTTTTATAAAATCATATAAATGTAGGGAGAAAAGCAAGAGGAAACTGATAATGGAAATATTTTAGGACAGAATGTTAAAATCAAGTCAGGAGCATAATATATTGTATACAATTTGCAAAAATGATTTCAAAGGCAATTTTTTTAGCTTTGGCCATGCCTGTGATTTCTTACAATAAGTTAATATGTGAATCAATAAAGAAGAATTCATGCAACAAACTATAAAAAGGAGTAATATTGGTAACTAAACGTGTCATTTGTAACATTTCTCAATGGAGTGTCAAATATGCTGTGAAAATACAAAATCACAGTAAATTTAAAGACCTTGACTGGATTTATTCTGCAGTTCTAGCATTAAGCCACATTGTAGTTCATTAAATATAATGAATTTTCCATGGTTTAACCAGCAGGATAGTTAAGGAAGGGCTGGGAAACAGAAGATATAAAGAATAAAATGGAGACTGGAATTTCAAAGTTACTTTCACTGAATGGCAGGATAAGGAAGATAGAACAATAGAAAAATAGCTAATTACTTAATGGTATAGCACTTTGAGTTAAGTTCTTGTAAGAATTCAAAGATGGCAATTTTAAGGTAGAATTCCTTTGTCACTGCCAGGTGACCTACTTGGGAAATGTCATTAACTCTCATTCTCTTCATTTTATGGAAGATCAGAAGTGACTGTGTTTTTCATATGAGGGGAGTTACAATAAGTTTTTATTAACAATAAAAATGGGTGAAGGGTCAGGTCATCCAGAAAAATAGGCCAGTGACACCGTATCCAGCTGTAGAAAGCCAACCAGGCATGCAGCAATCATTCCGGAACAGTAGAAGTTTGATCAAAATCTGCAGGCTTTCTTAATTTTAGTCCCTTTTCTTCACCTTTAATATAAAACAGGACTGGCCAGAAATAGTCAGGTATCCTCTTCAAACCAATAATATAGAATACTTTGCCTCTAACATCCCATGCCACCAAATTTCATCAGTGCTTTTATTCTCTCCTCCTCCTCCTCCACACATAATTACATTTTGAGTTCCTAATGGTCCATTGTGTCTTAAGGACTCACAGCTGTGTATCTTTCTTCTATAATTATGGATAATACACATTTCTATATGTCTTAGTAGATGGCACAGGTGGGGTATGAGGAGCTGTTGCTCAGTTGACATTTAAATAATTTCTTAACCAGTAGTTATGGACTATGGCACAAATTTCCCTTCATTTTCCAAGGCCACTATTTGTCCTGTACGAAATAAGGATACTGATTTATATCTAATTTTGTGACTCTAAAATTTTGAACCTAGTTTTACTTTGATTTGTCTATTTCTCATAAAATGCATAAGAGCATACCTACACAAAGTAATGTGTCAGGAATAAGACATCTCTGGCTTAAAATTCTTGATATATTTATTTGTATAACTTTCAGTAAGTAAGTAAAGCAGCTACCATTAAGGGGTAAAGTATGTTATGAAAATTCATATAGGAATACAAAATACATGAACTGTATCCTCAAATATTAAAATATTTTTAAAATTGTGATATTTAATATATTAGAAAATGAAAATATAGTTTTAAAGTTAAATCTATATTAAAATACTTGTGAAATAAGATAAATTAACCTGACATATTGTTTAAGGCTCTTCATAAACACAGCTGTTAATCAGTATTTTTGTGTTATGGCAAATGTCAAAATAGTTACTTTCCTGAAATATTTGAAATGCTTTATCTCAAGTCTAACAAGATCTATTTTCTTGGGTATTCAAAAGAATTTTTGAAATTTTATGAATATTTGGTATTGTTAGTAACAAGGTTAAACATAAATCTTGGTATTTTGTGATGTAAAGCCCTGGGATGGAGATGAGTTCTTGTGCAAAATATTTTTTATGTTTGTTAATTTCCCAGCACATAAGAAAATCATGAATTAAAGAAAAGGAAAAGAGAAAAACACTGAGGAGATACATATTTATTTTTACCTTAATTTTCTTAGGTACAAAATGAGATTCAGATATAAAACTATTATATCTAAAACATGTTAAAAACACCGTCAATGTCTGATATAAATATAACTATTTAAAGTTATTTTCATTTTACTTGCATTGCCATGTATTATTGACTTGATTATTTTGTGGTCTAATTTTAGAAATATGACGTTAGTTTAAGAATGCTTTGTTCACGTGTGCGTGTGTGTGTGTGATTCCTTGAATAGGAGAAGTGGTTAATATTTTTGTTGGAAATTATTGCCTATATTAAACTTTTCTGAGTGGAAACTTTACATTAATAAATATTAGCTCAAACAGAAAAAAATTACTAAAGTCTGTATCTGAGGCTACATTATTCACTTAATTTCTATTATACATCCAAATCTGTATCATTTATTCATTGATATTAATTTACTGTGAAAACATATTCTGAAAATTGAGACCTTAAACTTATTTTTTCTCCATGTCTTTTGCCATAGTTCCTAATATATGTAAGATACATGTATTAAATGCATGTAAGATACACTACATAAGAGAAAATCTTTTGCAGACATGCCTCAAATATATACAAACTACAAAAGATATCTATGTGAACTATCTTTTACCAGAGACTAACCTAATGGGTATATAAATAGGAATGTAAATTTGAAAGTTAGTGGGGACTTTGAGTGTCTTTTATCTTCTGGCAGAGCAGCTGGAGCAGGTGTCAGCAAAGGCACAGCGACATGCAGAGCCTGTGTAGCAAGGCTGTCAGAAAAGACAGACTTCCTCACACACTTCTAATCTCACAGATGTCACCAGGAAGATTCTGTAAGATGCTTTTCTTAAACTCACTTTTACCTGGCACCTCAGGCTTTGCGAATGTGGCCTAGAGTTCCACCACACCATGAGGGCACAGAATGTCACAGAAAGAGAGGGACACAAACACCAGATTGCAAATGTGGATCCTAAGGGTGAAATACATGTTTCTAAGGTGTCTCATGTCAGCTGGGACATGGACTTGACTGCTACTGTGGACTTAGTAGTGTTAGTAGTAGCAAATGCTTATTGTCTTTTAAGGAAACCATAACTCAGGGAAAGAGCTGAACTGTAAAATCACTTTCTGGAGAGGCAACCTGATTGCAATTTTTTAAGCACATTTTCAGAGAAGTGATAGCATACCTTCTTCCATCTTTGTAACCTGCTGTTTTCCTAAGGAACTCACATTTGTTTCTATTTTTCCTCTCTTTTGCCCTCCCTCTTCATATCTAGGCTTTTTACTGTTGATTCATTTGATTTCATGTAGTATACTATCAGCACTATTCCACAAAATGCTATTGATTTTTCCTCATCATGTATATATTCTCCATAATAGATGCAAACTTCTATCATAACCCAGCTTACGTAGGTAAAACTGACTACTATGCCCTATGAGTTAGTAACTTATTGGCTTAACCTCATTTTTTTTTTCAATGCAACTTGTGAGCGCTCTTTTATTATTATTTTCCTTGATATCTTCCTTTTCATTTTGGTCCAATTCAACTGTCATTTTATCTTGCAAAATTGTTCCCTCTACTTTTTTTCCCTATCATTTCAATCATACTTCTGTAAAATTTAACAATACTTAACCTCACTCTACATTTTTTGAAAGCACTTTTAGTACCTCTCTTTACAGTCAAAAGGCATTTTTATTTTTCAGAGACATTAAAGTTAACTTAAAATGTAAGATATGTTTGTACATAGTAGAATCCTATTGAATTTTTTTTTTTTTTTACAAGACAGGATTTTACTAGAGCATAAGTAAATGGACAACAATGTGTTATTTGTTCTGTGAAATCTAGGTATGTTTTCCACTGTGGGATATAGAATACTTTAAGATTTCTCAGAGAATGTCACAAATGTATACATCTATCAGAATCTGCATTCAATTGATCAAGTATTAAAGTCAAATGCATCCACAGTGGTGGTTAATGTCACCCACCCATTTAGCAAATTCTTGATATTTTACCAAGAACTGACAACATCTAAATTTTTACATAAAATAATATCTGTGTGTATCTATGAAATGTAAAAGAATATCAACTAACAACACTCTTTGTTGATTATGACAATTTATTTTTAAAAAGAATTATACAGTTTATTATATAAAATAAGTTAATAAATTCAATAAATGTCATGCTTGCTTTTATATCCTTGCAGGAAAATACTGCAAATATTAACAAAAAATATATACTGTGTGTGTATATATATATATATATATATGTGTGTGTGTGTGTGTGTGTGTGTGTGTGTGTATTTATATATATGAATATGTGTATATATACATATATAATGTATATATGTATATATATATATAATAAGCTATCCTATCAATCTTAACAATAAAATAAAGCCTTATTTCTCATTGTTTATGTTAGAGAAAAAATATGAATAGGATATCTTTACTTTTACTGTTTTGCTTTTTAGGATTTTTTGTGACAGGGTTTTGTGTAGTTCACACTGACTTCAAACTCTCTATGTACTTCAGGTTGGCTTCAAATTTGAGGTGATCCTCCTTTCTCAGCCTCTGGAATGTTGGAATTATGAGCACAGTCCAAGAAAAATACCCTATTTTTTTCAACTCTGTCTAATGTTTAAGCTGGTTCTATTTGAAATTTCACTCCAAATCTATTAACCGGGTTTTAATACACCTTACCAGACATTTTCAACAGTGTGATGTTGTAAGGCTATGTTTTCATAGCACATCCAAAACATTTTAATAACAAAAGCTATTTTATTTCTGGAACTCTAACTTTTTAATTTAAAAATCATATTATACTCATATGAGTTATATTAAAACTATTAACTTTTAATGATGTAAAAATTAAATACAAATGTGTAGTATTGTTTAAAATTGTTAAATATGTGAAAATATTTTATAGTTCTAAATGACTTGGCAAACATTTGATACTCTGAAGTAATTCCCATACACCACAGTGACTTCCTAGAGAAGCATCTAAAACATATCAAAATCATTCTGTTACAAATTTAAATAAAATATTAAACATTTAACACCTAAATTCCAGATCTCTGTGACATAAAAATCATATGTACTTCAAAACTGTTGCTAGTATTTGAAATATGTAGCCAACGACCTAATTCTTCCATGATGGTCTGGTTGACTGAAGTGGAGAGACCTTAACACACTGATCAGAGAAAGAGTCCACATTTGAGAAAGATACTAAAAGATGACATGGGGAGTCTCATTACAAAAGTGGAAAAGAGTGGTAGCACACACCGTATCTATTACCAGGCAACAAACAGTGTATTTAAGGACTCCCATAATGTAGCCCTGCAAAAGTATGCCAACTTTTTTTTCTCAAATTAAAAATATTTTTAAAACATGTATAAATTACAAAAATTAAGTGAGCAGTATGACAATATCTTGGAAAGTAAAAGCCTTAAAATGATGAAGCAAAGAAACAATGAGTGAAAACTTGTGTTCGCTGTATCTTCTAATTATTTACTGTTTATTATTTATTTAAATTAATATTATTTAATGTTATTTATTATTATAATAAATGTTGTTTATTTATTATTCACTGTTTTTATCCCAAAGAAATTAAATATTTTCAAGACCTTTTTTTTTTTTTTTTTCCCTAGTAATATGGGTAGAACTCAAGACTGTACTCTCATCAGGCAGGCGTGGTGCCACAAGGCAAGTCCTAATAAAAAGTTTTGTAACTTTTCATTCTGTACTGTCTGTTAAATTAGTGTCAGACCACACAACCACACATGCATTTTATGCCTTAAATAAAATATAAAATATAGAGTAAATGGTTTTAAATAACATTTCAAGGAAATATAATTATTAGAGATTCAAAATTATACATCATATTTAATTATTTCAAATTTTTTACCACAAAACTACTAAACAGGTGACACAAAATTACTTTGGTTCTTTGGCGTATTCCTTGTCATGGGTTGATTTAGAAGAGTCATACATTATCAAACAAAAGTGCAGTTATGAATTAGCAAAAAATGTATAAACTTCTGTAATAATTTGTAGATTTTATTTTCAACAGTGTAGAACATGCAGTTAAAATTTTTTAAAAAGATTTGTTTTGTTATAGATATAGAACTAAAATGTAAAAATGCAAAAGCGAAGGAAGAACATTTTGATAAAATCATGCACTTAAAAAAATGTGGATAGCCCAGACCTAAAATGAAATGTGCTTTGTTTCTTTATTTATTCAATGGAACTCAGTGGATGAACAAAATAAAGCAAATAATGCCTATGTAATTGCTATATTCAAGGACAGTGAAAAACAGATTACCTTTATTGAATTCATTTCATCAGTTCTGGCTAATGTTGCCAGGACTTAGCTCTTTATAATCTTGAATGTTTAGACCTGTGGAGGTTCCAGAGGGTACATGGCCTCCGCCTGGACAGCTAGTCAGTCACTTCCCTCAACGTCTTATGTTTGAGTAACCCTCAGCTGTGGTTGCATAAACTTCATATTTAAAGTAAATATTCTTAAGTTAAAATTCCTTAATATTAATTTTTTTCAAATGTAAAGATGGATTTTATAGAAGTTACATTTATTCTCTTATTTGTGTAGCATAAAAAGCTATTTCTACTAGAAAAATAGTATTACTTCTTTTACTTATCAAAATCTGGTGTTCAGTTTTAGAATAATTCCTAACACAGAACTTCTGTGGTATATGAGGGTATTTCCACTCTGCCTTTACTCTAAAATCAAGTAAAAACAGTGAATCAAAGTCAAAAATTGGGCTGTTAGAATTCCTTTGAAGAGTGTAAAAAGACTCAATTTTTGCTACCATGGCAAGGAAGTTAAAGTGGAGGTTATTCACTGAGGGAATAGCAAGGTTTCAAGGTGAGGCATTAAAAAAAAATCTTTTTTAAATACACTCATGCTTTAGATCCTTCCTGGAGAACAGAAAAAGGAAGAAGGAAAAAAATAATGTGTCTTGCTGAACATTGCAAGAGCTCCACAAATAACTGGAATTGTACTGCATTAAATCAATGCATGAATAGATATAAACATCATACCTGTGACCGGTTGGCAGTATTTGAATGGGAGTCAAGTTTGAAATGCACTAGCTATTTTTTTTTATGCAGCTTCTTGAACAACCTGAGCAGTATAGCACTTGATGCATTGCTAGTAACTGATTTTTTGAATTCCTCTATCAGGTGAAATAGTTTTAAAGCAAGACACAGTTTGACAGTTCTCCTCTGTACAATGACAGGAGTTTTTTGTTCTATTATTGCTATTCCATTTTTTGCACTTATTGCAACTTATCCTATTTAGATTTTCCGCTGTTGATACTGAAGCAGAAAACACATAATCAGACTGCATACAATGGAGCTCATTTTACCCTCAATCTGTACGTATTGGAGATAAATTAATTTTTCTTTTAGCACTCTTTGCTATAATCTCTCTATCACTTTCTAGCAAGCAATTTCAGGAATGATACTTCAAAGAATAAATAAATCAGATTCATTCTAAGCTTGAAAAACAAGCCAAATTACAAGCATCTGAACTGTTGTCAATGGAATAGATCATTTAAAAAAAAACAATCAATTTGAAAAGAGAATAGTTTCAGTCCTTGGTATAGGATGTCATGAATGTTCAAGGGAGATTAATTTTTTGGGCTTTCATAAGAATTACCCTTCTACATGCATCAACATTGCTCTTCGTATTTAAAAAATTTTTTTTCCTTCCTCACTCAAAGGAAAAAATGGTGATAACTTTAGTGATTTTAATAAACATTTTTAAACACTGAGTGACAGTCTGTTGATGATCCCTTGCAGAAAGATTAAAATAGAAATACATTAGAGGAATAAGAAAAAATAGAGAATTATTCCTGTCCAGCCCCAAAAGATTCTCTTTTGAGATAAAGGCAATACTGCAAGTACACTTCAGGGACACCAGTCTTTTCCAAACCAAACCCTGCTTGATGACAAAGCTACAACTGAGCTGGAGAAAAGATAGCGTGAGTTTCACCTTGCCAGCAAATTGCTATCTGAATCTGAATCGCTGTGACAGAGTGTGCTTACAGGACAGAAAGAGTGTGCATGTGAGGCTGTGTCAGCAATTGGCGGAAAGTGAAAAATTCAGTCACGAAGTGTCTTATCAGTGTAAAATTTCTATCAGATATCAGCAAGCATGGATGTAAGGAGAACTTTTTTTTTTAAATCATTTCCTTTTATATGACTTTCAGAATGTGTGAGTCATGGAATAGGACGTGCTTGTTGACCTCTACTCTAACAATTTTTCCCCAAGAGGCTTGATGTGCAGTGGAGGTTTAACTCTGCCTTTCTCTAAAGGCCTGTACCCAGCACCTCTTACTTATAATCCCTAAACTTTTCTGCTATTGATGCTTTTCTGCTTCTGCACAAATCCTTTCAGATACTGGTTTGGGCAGCTTGTAAGGGCAGAGAGAAAATATTTGAAGAATCACTCTTGCCCAATGGAAGACAAAATTCAGAAAGCACTATCTCCCTTTATTCACCTCTGGGAAAATTATTTTGAGATGTATTAGGGATCACTTAGGGACTCATGTCTGCTGCTGCATGATCCATCCCAGGAACTCAAGCCACAGGTGGCTTGTGGAGATATGCAGGTCATGATGTCCTCTATGTTCCCTTCTGCTGTGATGTGCTACCCTACATATTCTGCTAATTCGTCCTCTCCTTCTGTGGAGCTTTAGGGTATGATCTTTGAATTCTGCTTAGAGTATTCAGTTTACTTAGGCAATTTTCCCTCTTCCCTTCCTAAGGCCAGCTAGTATGGCCACCACTTCCACATGACAGTATATAAACCTGTGCACTTCTAATCAACTTTGTTATCAGCCACTGGCTGTTAGTCTTGTCAGTTGTTTAACTTATGGTTTCCAGCCACCAGCTGGTAGAAAGTATTATCTGTCTACAATCCTGGTCTCTTTCCTTACTTTGGGAAAAATGCTACAGAGATGCATACTATTTATTCACTATGAGTTACTCAAATTATTATCCTGCCAGCCTCTACTCCCTACTTTAGGAAGGACCTTGGGTACATTAGTGAATGCACCATGTTAGCCTGTATTTCTAGGGAATAACTCCATAACTCACTCAGTTCTGTATCTGGAAATTTATGCATGTCAGCAATTTTAGGAATTCCTTTCTTTGCTTTTACTGGTTAAATTACATTAAACCCAGCAGGTCTAAAATACTTCTGTTGTTCTCCAGCTTGATCATTGTGTGTGGAATAGTTTAAGGTCTTCAACATGTTTTGCAGAACATTCAAGAAATCTGATATATTCCTAATGTGTTCTAGTTGCTTCTAACCATTCTTCACATCCCCACACCCCCACATACAAATGCACACACATAATATCTCAGTACAAAAACCTCTAAACTCTACCAAAGTACAAACAAAATTGCTCAGTACTCTCACATTGTATCAAAAATTCTCCATTCATTTGATTCTCTGCATTTCTTACAAATAAAGGCCTTCATATGATTTGAATATGGTTTGTCTCTTCTGAAATTCCTTTTGCAATTTAATCTCCATTTGTTAAGTGTCAAGAACTGGTCACTTAATCCAACAATATCTTTTTTTTTTTTTTTTTTTTTTTTATGAGACAGGGTCTCGCTTTGTGGTTCAGGCTGGCCCTGAGCTCAGCCTTAAACTCACATCACAGCAATCCTTTTGCCTCTTCCTCTGCCTCCCGAGTGCTGGGATTACAGGCATGAGCCATCACGCCCGGCACTGTGATATGTGGTACTGGTTGTTGCTGGGCGTGAGTCTCCACACCCAGTATGGTATGTGGTTACTGGGGATTGAACCCAGGTCCTTGAGCTTGCAAGACAGGCACCGGAACCACTGAGCTAACTCCCCGGCCCACCAACGATATCATTTTAAGTGAATCTTGCAGAAAGTATTAGATTTACAAAGTTGTTAGGAGATTCCATCACTGGGTCCCACCGAATATATAGGCGACAGAGAACAGTAGAGACATGAGCACAGTCTCCCTCTTTCTGCCATGCGATGCCCAGGATCCCCTCACAAGTTTCACCATGGAAGCTCTTATCAGAAGAAACTGTTCAGCCTTACATCACAGACATAAAAAAAAAAAACATTGTTTCTTTATGACTCACCCATTCAATGGAATTGAGTCATCAAAAACACAAAAAGGAGGAATCTGACTCTCCCTTTATTTGTGGTCAGATGACTTACTATTTCTTCTCCAAAACTTCCAGTGGATATATTTACCTATAATATACAAATTTCTATGATTCTTTTGGATATTTATAAAATAATTTTACATACACATTTTACAAAGCACTGTTTAAACAAGTGCTTGTCCCTATGTATTTAATATTAAAATGTAAAGGGGCTGAGGATTTAGCTCAAGTGGTACCATGACTACCTTGGAAGCACAAGCACCTGAGTTCAATCCCTGGTATAGTGATCAATCAATCAATCTATAAAATGTAAAAATGACTATGTTCTGTCTTTTTATAGTTTTATCTGTAATACTTTATGTGCTCTATAAACATTTGAAAATATCTGTTTGTGGCGGCACAGGCCTGTAATGTTAACTATTGGAAGGAAAAAGCAGAAGTGCTCTGAGTTCTAGACTAGCCTGAGCTACATAGTGAGCTCAAGGCCAGCCTGAACTACAGAAGAAGATCATATTTCAAAGACAAACAAAAACAAATTGATAATTGAATTACACAAATATTCAGCCTTCTCATGTATTTAACTCTTGTTAAGATCCTTTTCAGTAGTGACAGTATTTGTTGAATATTATTAAAGAATTAGTAGCATAGCTTCATATAAATGCCAAACAGAAAATGTTTATTTTGTACTCTTCAATTTCAACCCTTTTATATTATTTGCTTCAATCGCTGGACTAATATTGTATATTGCTTATGTGCCCCTCCACGTGACAAGCATTTAAACAAAAGATGCAGATATTCAGCATATTGTCTAGAACTTTAGACTGCAACTTAATGGAGGAAATGAGAAGTAAATATCTGAATAAATAAATGGAATTTACACAATAATAATTTGTGATGCATGATAAAATGTAGTGATAAATATATGAAGCATTATCAGCTTTGGAAAGGTAAAATCATTAAAAGTTGGCTGAAAAATCTAGAGGACCATCAGCAGATAAATGGAGGAAAATGGCTTAAATGTGTAGTGTAATTTTTTTAACATAGGAAGAATGCCATAACATTGCTTCATGAATATTAATGGAATGGGAAGTCAGTATATTACACAAAATTATGCAGGCACAAAACTTTAAGTTTCATGTGACTTTTCTCAAGGAGTACAGGTAAAAAGTAAAAGTTAGGACCATATAGATGGACTATTATGAAAGAAGAAGGAAACCAGGAGAGAGTAAAATGATTTAAAATGTGGTTAGATATAATTGAAGTGTTTCTTAGCTTGCCTCTTTATTTTACAGTGTCTTAAGGAGAAGAAAATTATAGTTTTCAATAACTCCATTTCAACAATGTTATCTCTTTCTATAGTTTGAGTGAAAATCTGCTTTATTTTCATGCTGAAGGGATATTGTTTTGTTAAATATAACCCTTTTCATTGAATTCTTTGTTGGTACATTTTATATACACATCATTATCACACTCAACATTGGGAATATGTACCAGTATATGACACGAGTCAATTCTAATTTTTACCTGATCCCTTACCCATCCTACACCCCACCCCCTATATGCATATGCTTTATAAAACTATATAACTTTAATAAGTCTTAGAATTATATTTTCATCTAACTAAAAATATTCAACTATTATCTGAAAAAGTATTTTTTCTCTATTCTCCCTCAACTCTAGGTCAAACATTTTTACTATACATATGATTTAATTTAAGAGACATTTTAAATAGTTTTCATTCCCATTTTTCTCCTTTTTACACATTTTATGCTTTATAGTAGGTACATTATTTTCAGTAGTTTCTACTAAGCTATTTACCTATTTTTAAGAGACCAAATTTGTTTTAGATTTACCTTAGTGACTGTTTTTTTTTTTTTTTTTTTTTTTTTTTTGAGACAGGGTTTCACTTTGTGGTTCAGGCTGGCCCTGAGCTCAGCTTCAAACTCACATCACAGCAATCTTCCTGCCTCTGCCTACCAAGTGCTGGGATTACAGGCATGAGCCACCATGGCTGGCACTGTGGTATGTGGTACTGGTTGCTGCTGGGTGTGAGTCTCCATGCCTAGTATGGTATATGGTTACTGGGGATCAAACTCAGGCCCTTGGGTTTGCAAGACAGGTGCTGGAACCACTGAGCTAAATCCCCTGCCCAGTGATTGTTTTAAGTTTTAATATTGCTGTGTTAGTATTCAGTATTTCAATTTATTCCACATTTTCATTTATATAAT
The DNA here is from genome assembly GCA_004026965.1 of Petromus typicus. Lineage (NCBI taxonomy): Eukaryota > Metazoa > Chordata > Mammalia > Rodentia > Petromuridae > Petromus > Petromus typicus. The sequence continues at coordinate 22,311 of PVIR01011420.1, forward strand.
TGTTTTATAAATTGTTTAATTAATATAATTGTCTTTAAATATCTGAATATAACACACATTTCACGCAAAGTATCTGATGACTTCATTATCTTTTCCATGACTATTTTTACATTAAGTACTGTTTGGTTGAATACTACATACTCATTTTATTTTTATGTTGTTTTTCTTTAACCATTTAAAGATACTTAAAATGAGAACTTTTGATATTTATTTAATAGTTTTATTGTCATTTCATGCTTTCTTTTAACTGATTATTTTTATCTTTAGATAATAATCCCATTTTCTATTTCTTCATGCATTTCATAACCTTTGACTAGATAATGATCAAGTCTTCCATCAATTTGTAAGCAATTATTATCATCGTTTAAATGAGATTGGACTTTGTTCAGTAAGTTCACAGCAAAAACCCGATTCTCTGAAGTGTTTCATAGAGTGATTTCGGGTGGAAAAATAAGACATTTCCTATACAGAAGATCACAATAAAAGTTACTTATTTCCCAATAACTGGAAATTTGTTTATTTTATCACTTTTTATTGCTCTGTGTTTGCCATAGGTGGTTCAATATGAGTTATTTCATGCAAGCCGCACAGTGTGCTTTTATTTAAATGTGATTTTCAATTTCTGTTGAAAAGAACATTAGAAAAATGTATAAAAAGAAGTTTTTGTGTATGTGTGTGTGAAGTTTGTTTGTGTTTCTCTTAGAGTTAATACTCAATTTTAAATAAACTTTAGTTCACAATACCTTAGACTTCTGTTGTCACTGGAGAAATTTCAAAACTAGAAGAAATATTTAGGTAAGCTACTTTCCTATCATTACAATACTCTCTATTACATAAATTCAGCTCATAAGGTGCTGTCTTTGTAAAACATTCCTTAGATTCCTCATTCTAGAAATTCATTTTGACTCAAATCCTCCTGATTTATTTTACAGCATAAGGACTATAGTTTTCTTTATTATTCTCTCTGTGCTACCCCACCAATGTGAATGTGTTTGAAGCAGCAATTCTGTCACAGTTTTTTAAAAGGTGCATCACACATAATGTAAGCCATCTGGACAGTCATTTCACAAACTGCAACGTTAAAACTCTTAGAAAGAGGAGGGAAATTCAGTTTCTAGCCAATGTTAATTTAATATATGAGAATGCACTAAGTTTCTCAGGAGGTCTGCCTGAAAAGCCAACTAATATAAAAAGTATTTATAAATAAATATTTGTGTTATATATTTTTTCAGCTGTGAAGATGTATAAACTTGAGTGTTAATAGGCATTGAAAGTGGAATTTAAGGTAGTTGGATCCAAAAATGTCACGTTTCAATTTAAAATAAGTTTAGATTAACTGCTTTGAAGGCTGACTCTGAAGGCATTACACTTTTGGCCAAAAAATCATTGGGGCAATTTTTTAACTTGCAAGGTGGCAATAAATGCACTGTTTCATAAAATAGCTTTAAAACAGCAAATCAGGGTAATGTTAAATTTACCTGGCAACCCTATACTTTGTTCACATTTTTAAAGACTTAAATCTTTATTGGTACATCTTATATGCACATTATGATCACAATCAACACTTAGAATTTCCACCAATATATGACATGACTTTTTTTCAATTTTTGTGGCTCCTTGGTGAGGAAATATATCACTGCTTCAATAGTTTTCAGAAATGTTCAAAAGAAACTATAGTTTACCAAGTGTTGTAGTCTAAATTTTGTCCATTCCCTTACAACTTTTATTCAGAAAGATTAATGCATATTGTGGCTATATTTGAAAAAAACAATAGGGTATTAACCTAATAGGATTGGTTTCTCTCTATCTCTGACTGTCTCTGTCTCTCTGTCTCTATCTCTTTATTTCTGTCACTGTTTTTCTCTCTCTGTCTCTTTCAGTCTCTCTGTCTCTCCTTCTCTGTCTGTTTCATGTCTGTCTATCTGTCTGTCTGTCTGTTTCTCTCTCACAGGCTCTCTCTATAGAGTTCAAACTGACCTTGAACTCACTGTTTACTTCAAACAGAGTCTTCAACTCTCTGAAATCCTCCTGTCTCAGCCTCCCCAGTGATGGAATTATAGGTGTGAGCTGCCACATCCTGGAAAGACTGGTGTTCTGCCAAGAGACACTGTGGCCTGTTTCTGTTTACCAACATGTGGGGGACACAGTGAGAATAAGACACCCAGGACCTGGTCGTGACAGCCTGTTGATCTTGGATCCTACTCTCCAGAACAGGCACTGCTGAAGCAAGCATGAAATCCCATTCATGAGAAGTGTGAGAAAATAAATTTCCATTGTTTGAATCATCTAGTCTACGGCATTCAAACAGATAACTGCATCAGTATAATTTTGATTTTCACACTTTGCCCCCTTGGGAAACGATAATTTCCAATGACTTTCTGTTAGTTTGTTCCATTTCTTCTGACCCCATCTCTCCCTGTGAGTAGATGAATTCCTACTTTAAAATATTCTATTTCTATTTTAATTAAAATATATTATAATGAAGTTTGAAATTTGACAGTTAAAAAGTAATGCTTTTTTTCCTAAGAATTTAAACTGTTGCAGTTTTCTAAAGACAAGTTGCTCTTTAACATCACTTTATTAGATAAACAATGCAAATGAACTAAATAGATGACTTTTGGAAAGAAATTGAAAGAATTTTAAAAATACAAAATGAATATTTTATTTTTAAAATTTTATACATTTTTATAGTAGTTTTAACTATCTAATAATAGTTGCTTTTACTAAAAAGGAGAAAATCAGTTTGATTTCACTTAAATGTAAAAGTTTTCCATAGTGTCAATAAGCAAGGACTTGTCCCCTGCTTTTTACATCTACTAAACTTTGTTCTTTTCAAGGACAGAGGAAGAATTAATTAAGGTATTTTACCAATCATTTTTCATACACATCTTCTTTTTACTTACAGCAAACTAATTGAAAATAAGATGAATTGCAAGCATGACAGAGAGAACTAGACATTTGCTGCTGAGGTTTTTTTTTCCTACTATTACTCTACCAGCACAAGACCTTGATGTTTGTGCAGAAGTGTCTTGTACTCTGGCAATGAAATGGAAATGACTCTTTCTCTTCTCAGTCCATTGGGTTCCAAATCAAAGACAATGAATTAATCCTGCTGTGTCTAACATTTATAGCCCTTGAAGCTCCTGGAAAATATTTTCAGTTACTGAACAGATAGCGACAAGTGTAAAATTTCCATCAGAATACTCACTAAACGTTTTTCCCTGGAGCAGGGGGATTCCTTAGAGACCACCTGTCAGCTGTGTGTCTCGTGTCAAGACAGTACATCTTTTTCTCTTTGGTGCACCTGGGCATCTTTCACATAGAGCAATAATACCTATTTTCAAATAAAGGATCTCACAAGGTTGTAGAGGAAATTAGTATGAAAGTTGAGTTCTAGAATTTGAAATGATTTTCAGTGTAAGTTTTTAGGGTCTAAATTGAACTGAGCCAACACAGCACAAACTGTATCTTTCAAAAACAGACATTCCATTTGATCTCTCAAAAATTAAGCAAAATTTTAAAATCACTCAAACTGAAAGAATGGAAGATCAAACATAGTCATATATTTGCCACAGTAATACTTACTAAAAGATAAGACTCAATGATCCTGTGGATTCCTGCCATTCAGCTTTCTTGAATGCTCTATGCATTATGAGGAAAGTACATGAAATAGAATGAGGATTGGGGCTTATTGTTGTCTACTCGGGGTGCGAGTTGAGCTCCAGGCTTGGGTATTGTGAAGAGTGGGAGGAATGAGAAGACTCCCTCGGTGTACTCCTGGGCTTGTTGCTTCTCCACGCTCCACTGATGTGCACCTGTTAAGAGCAGCTCCCTGCTCTCGTTCCTCGTCAGAACCTCACTGGACACTCATGGGTGAAAGTCTCCTTCACGTGATATCCGTATCCACAAGGCAGTACTATTCTAGCACCCAGAAATTTCTTCTTTATAAATGCATTTAAGTCAAATTTACTTCAAAATAGACACATTTATTCACTGTAACTTAATCTCTCTCTCTCTCTCACTCTCTCTCTCTTCTCTCTCATTCTTTTCTTTATTGATCTAATCCATTTCTTTTCTTAATACATAATTTAAATGTTACCTTCTATAGTTATGTCTCGTGTATAACTTCTGCAATGCTGAAAACCAATTCATCTAACTCTTCTATTTCCCCCCCCCCCTCTGGGCTAATGGCTTGTGAGGTAAATGGCTGATCACTCCTAGGATTTAGACACCCACACAACCCTCTCCCTGTATCCCACAGAACGTCCAGTTTCCTTGCTTTCTTCTATGACTTCATGCCTTGAAGCTGCCCTCTTCTTTACCAGGTCCTTCTCCACCATTTTTCTGTTAGCTGGGTTAGTATTGTCCAGACTCAGCCACAGTAGAATTTTCTTATCTATCTTAATGCTCAGTCTTAAACTCTCTTTCACCTTCTTAGGACAGAATGTACCACTCAGTTTTAATTTGAAATATTTAACAGCAGAATATTTTTCTTTTGCAATTATTTAATCCTATCAATCATACAAATTATGAATTAGACTGTGACATTATATAACAGAATGGCTAAATTTATTGAGAGCAGCACATGTTAGTGACAGTAAAAGTCATAATGATTGTACTTTTCAAGGTCTTTGAGAATTAACTTAATAATGTTATGGAATTGCATGTACTGACCCTATAACATGGCAATTTTTTGTGTAGAATTTATCTAAAAGAAATGAAAATACATCTCTACCTAGTTGATCATGGCTGGTCTGTGTACAGTATCCCCAACTGCAAAGAAAACAAACTCTATCCAAATGAAAATGGATATTTAAATGCCTGTATATATACAAAATGGACTATTTGGAAATATAAATGATCAAAATATTTACATACACAAAATGTACAGACATTGAGAATATTAGATTGAGTAAAAATAATTACACAGAGGGGCCGGGGAGTTAGCTCAGTGGTTCCGGTGCCTGTCTTGCAAGCGCAAGGGCCCGGGTTTGATTCCCCAGAAACCACATAACAATACTGGGTGTGGAGACCCACACCCAGCAGCAACCAGTACCACATACCACAGTGCCGGGCGTGGTGGCTCACGCCTGTAATCCCAGCACTCGGGAGGCAGAGGCAGGAGGATTGTGATGTGAGTTTGAGGCTGAGCTCACGGCCAGCCTGAACCACAAAAGCGAGACCCTGTCTCAAAAAACCTAAAAAAAAAATAAAATAAAATAATAATAATAATAATAATAATTACACAGAAAGAGGATATATTCTACAAATTATTAATTGGAAGTCACAGATTAGATTTTTTAAAAAAGAAAACAGGTTAAAAATAAGAATGATAGTGTCATCTACTGGGGAGGAGAAATAAAATTATCTTGGAAATCTCCTGAGTAATCTCTATGAGGTGATGAACTTAATCTAAACTTATCTTAATTTCATTGAATTATACAAGAGTGAACACTCAGAAAAATTTGTAGAGCTCCAATTTTATGTTATGTGAATTTAATTCATATAAATAATTCCTTAAATAATAAGAGCAGAGAAATCTTGTCACTACTGAACCTCCTCTTTAAACACAATTTTAATACTCAACAGTTAAAACTGTAAAATAGTAAGACCTTCCATGCGTATATAGAAATATCCTGTAATAATGCATGAAATAAAGAAAAAAATCCAAGAAAATGAAGGAAGGAGGGAAAGAAAGAAAAGGTAAGGAAGGAAGGAAGGGAGGAAGGGAGGAAGTAAGAGGAAATGACAATGATTAAATGTCCGGTATATAACTAAGTACTAAATTGTTTTGGAATTATATTGTTTTATGTCAATTTCACAGAGCAATGGTCCTACAAAAGGTAAACTCACATAGGTTCTTAAAAAATATGTGACTTCATGAGTAAAAATTGTCTGAAATCATATCAGAGGTACAGAAATTTGTGCTCCTATAACTTAACTGAAATATTTATTCTGTGATTAACTTTCCTTGGCGTTTAGGATCCCTCTAGTGTGATAAAAAGCATAATACAAATTTCTGTTCATTTTCATGAAACAAGATGCTACAATCATAAGATTACACAGTAAAACAAACTATCTTGTTTATATTGGAATGTAAGGAAGAAAAGAACAAAAATAAAATCAATCAAAAATGTCAGATGTAAATAGGCAAGTAGGTCTATCCCAGAAACATAAGCTCCTGCAAAATTTCTACTGTATTTTTCAAGCTCTGTGAAAAAAGTGGAAATTAAACTAAATATATTTTTGAAGGAAACTGACTTACAATATTTACTTACTTTAGAACATGTAAGATGGTAAAATAATATTATTATGTTTTTCCTAGGTATTATTGCATCTCACGCTTCTAATACTATATGTATTTCAGTTGGTTGCCTGCTCAGATTTCATGTGAGATTCTACCATTGGCCATACAAATGATTCCAACTTCTTTTTTTTAAGTTATTTTTGAGACAGGGTCTCGCTTTGTGGTTCAGGCTGGCCCTGAGCTCAGCCTCAAACTCACATCACAGCAATCCTCCTGCCTCTGCCTCCCACGTGCTGGGATTACAGGTGTGAGCCACCACACCCGGCACGGTGATATGTGGTACTGGTTGCTGCTGGGGTGCGTCTCTATGCCTAGTATTGTTATGTGGTTACCGGGGATTGAACCCGGGTCCTTGCACTTGCAAGACAGGCGCCAGAACCACTGAGCTATATCCCCAGTCCAATGATTCCAAGTTCTTTAGAAAAATTACCATTGCTGTAGAAATTCTATGAAGCTGTTTACATTCATTGTTTACTATGGGATATAATTCTATTAAAAAGCTTCTGCACAGCAAAGAAAACCACCAACAGAGTGAAAAGGCAACCGAAAATATGGGACAGAATCTTTACCAGATGTTTCTCAGACAAAGGGCTACTATCTAGAATATATAAGGAGCTTAAAAAAATCAGCCTATCAAATTTAAAGACCCAATTCAAAATCAGGCATCTGAAATGAAAAAACGCTTTTCAGGAGTAGAAGTAAGAGCAGCTAAGAAGCATATGAAGAAATGCTCAACATCACTGGGCATTCAAGAGATGCAGATGAAAACAAGACTGAGATTTCATCTCACTCCACAAAGAATGGCTGCTATCTCAGAATTAGCCAGCAACAAATGTTGGTGAGGCTGCAGGGAAAAAGGAACCCTTCTCCACTGTTGGTGAAAGTGTAGACTTGTACAAACTCTGTGGAAAGTGTAAAGATTCCTCAAAAAACTAGGATTAGAAGTTCTATTTGTCTGTACTATTCCTCTGTTAGAGATAAACACAAAAGAATTGAAAGATTCATATCACAAAGACATATGTGCACTCATGTTTATAGCAACTCACTTTATGATAGCTAAATCTTGAAAATAATCAAAATGTTCATCAGTTGGAGACTGGATAAAGAAGATATGGTTCTTTTATAGAATGGAGTATTATTCTACCATATAAAATGATAAGATTAAATCATTTATACTCAAATGTAAGGATGTCCTCCTAAGTGACATAAATAGGTCACAGATGTGTAAATATTGCATCTTTTCTCTTGTATGAGAAAATGAAGATTTAAGTGAGTTCCACTATATAGTAAATATGATGAAATAGAAAATTTTAAAAAGGAAATGGAGTTTAGGGATAAATAATGGGGGGAAAATAATATGATGGTAATCAAAAAAAGGAAACAAACCTTATGTATATAGGGCGAGGGGATGTAGGGTTGGTAGGGGAATGGAAAAAATGAGAATTAAGCTGTCATATACTGGTATAAATTTTCAGTGTTGAATGTGATTATGATGTGTATGTATAATGTACCAATAAAGTTCTGAATTAAAAAAATATATCTGTATAGAGAGAATTGGCACAAGTGAATTATGTTAAAACATGTTAAGATAACAGATACATATGTCATGAAGTTTATTCATATGCTATAAAAAGTTTTTGTTAGAAAGTAATTCAGTTTCTAATCACTTACATGACTAAATGTTATAATGCCACAATTATAATAATTAAACACTTTTTAATTGTTTGGATTCAAAGCTTTGTCAGGTTCTTTTTTTTGTACTGTGAAAGTAAGCTGGGTCAGTCCCAAAATTTACTAGTCAACATTTAGAAATTACTGCACATTTTTATGACATTTGTAATGAATTTTATGTAGAATCACAACAATTACCATAAAATTATATTGTAAAATTTATAGCAGAAAACAACTTTCTATGAAAACTACTACTAAGGCCTTCTCCTTGTTAATATTAAATAATATGATTTATCTGATTAAGTGTTGTTATTGCAGCAATCCTATTTATCATGAAAATATCATGAATATTTATATAATAAGCATACACATACAAATGCATGTTAACTGTTTCAATATTTACTCATACTGTCAGATTTTGTTTGGTAAAATTAATTTATATATTTCTCATAAATATAGATTTAAACTATTAGCTTCAAGAAAATCTTGTTTCTCTTTTTACATTAAAATCTGAATACTGGATTCAGGCCATTTATCATCAATCACAAGTAAAATTCATTTCAAACTATGATTTATTTCCCTAGAGCAATTAAACAAACAAGTAGAATCAAGTCAAACGAAATAACAGAGGCAAATAAAAGAATAAGTGAAAAGAAAAGGAAAGGAAAGGAAAAGAATAAGGAAAGGCAAGGAAAAGAAAAAGTGAATAGGCTATATTTAAAGGAATATAACATATTCACTTATGTGCTTCTTCTACTGGCCAATGCAGACTGTGTCCTTTTGCTATGACAATATTATATTTTTGTCATTGTTATTATTGTTGTATTTTTTCTTAGTGACAGAAAAACATGGAGATTTGTAAATGAGAAAAGTAAAAGCAAAGGATAGCAGAGCTTTGATCTGATGCCAAGGGCTTCCACGCTCATCTAATGCTACATATCATTCTTTTTAAAAAATCTTTATTGGTACATTACATATATGCATCATGATTGCACTCCATAATGGGGATTTGTACCAGTATAACATACAACTTAATTCTCATTTTTTCCCATAGCCCTACCCACCCTACCCCCCATATACATAAAATTTGTTTCCTTATTTTTTTTGTTATAATCTCATTATTTTTCCCCCTTCACCCTATTTTACTTTGAGCATTTTCTATTTCACAATATATAACATACAATTCTAGGACTCATTTACAGCTTTATTTTCTCATACCAGAGAAAAGATGTGATATGTACCTATCTGTGACCTATTTATTTCACTTATGAGGATATCCTCAAGGTATGTCCATTTAAGTAGAAATGATTCAAACTTATCATTTTTTATGGCAGGGTAATACTCCATTCTGTAGATAGAATGGCTGCCATTTCAGATTCAACCAACGGCAAATGTTGGCGAGGCTGCGGAGAAGAAGGAACCCTTCTCCATTGTTGGTGGGACCGTAGACTCGTACAACCCCTGTGGAGATCAGTTTGGAGATTCCTCAAAAAGCTAGGATTGGAGGTCCCATTTGACATGGCCATTGCCCTGCTGATATATACACAAAAGAATTAAAAGACTCATATCACAGCGACATATGTGCACCCATGTTTATAGCAGCTCAATTAGTGATTGCTACATCTTGGAAACAACCCAAGTGTCCATCAACTGGAGACTGGATAAAAACGCTGTGGTTCTTCTATATTTCACTCTTTCCTTCACCTTCTACCTCCTCATTATGTTTCTTTTGAAGTGACTATCATCCTAGAGCTCTCGGAGATATCAGCACAGAAGAAATATCAAAATTCTGGATGGACGTGCGTCTGAAGAGAGCCAAGGCTTGGAGTTCAGGCTTGTGAATCTTGCTATAGATAAATAGCAGTTTGACATAATTCTGTAGTTAGCACTAGTTGGTCTGGTAAGCCCTGACAGAGCATCAGACCAAGAGAGGGTGACCAGAAATTCTGTACTCATACTCTCGTCCCTGCTGAGGAATGCTTAGTTTTTTCTGTGACAGAAGTAATAGATCAGCTAAGGTTAATGTTGTCCTCCACGTAATCCTGATAGATATCACAATTTTCTATGTGGGCAGTATTAGCTAAGTGGTTACATTTCTCATCCTATTGGTTAATTATTAGTTGATCCATGAGATAACAACATTATTTTTTTTCTGCACAAAATATGTAGAAACTGTAAGCTTCTACAGAAACCAAATTTTTGACCTTTCTCTCAATAAAATTTTCACAACATTAACCTCCTTCACCAGTAGAATTCATTCTTCAGTTTGAGGAAGAGATGAAGTCAGCACATCTGAAATATAATAAGTTGATAGTTAATTTTTCCACCACAATACTAAATATTAAATTTCCTCATTATCTATTTGCAACAAATTGTACTTTTTAAAAAATTTGGAATATTTTTCTGAAAAGATAGAACTGTCCTGGTGCAGTACAACTCTTGAACATTATCTTTAAGACACATCTCTGAATGCTTGGCATTCTTCTCTATGACCCCTTTCTCTTTTATTCTTTATTTGGAGAAGTAGATGACTGACTCTCACTTTGGTGAGCTTGAAAGTTGGGAAAGAAAAATCACTACCTTGGTTATCACTGTCGGAGTCAAGGTTGACACCAAATTTCATATGGCCCATGTCCTTCCTTCCACATCAAAAATCATTGAAAAGAGTCATGATTGTCACTCAGAATATAATTTAATTTATATACCAAATAACATTAAAATATACTTCAAAGATGGAGGAAGGAGTCTCCAGACAAGAGAGATACAAGATGGCGAGAAATGAGCCAGAAATGGGCCCCTTTTGTTATTGGAGTCAGAAACCAGAAAAAAAAAAAAATGAGGCAAGAGTGGATCAACATTATATTGTCATTGATGCAGGAAGCACATAGTCAGTAGCTACGAAATGTTGAATGCCCAAGTGACACTTAAAATACTCTAGGTTTCTTTTCAGATCTTACAGATCTTTTGTCTTTTACAAAATTGTACTTTAACTGCAATATGCTTAGATTCATATAAAAATTCAGAAATATTTTAATCTGATTAAATTGTAAACTGCAACTATTTATGAATATTTCTCAAATTAAAAGCTGCACAAGGAAAATTCATAATAAAATATCCTTCTTAGAACATTTTCAGGGTAACATAATGTCTTATTAAAAACGATTTTAATATTTAGTGATAAATGAACACAGAAGAAATGAAAAAATGCAAGTCTTTCTAAACTATGTTTCTGCTCTCTTGCTACTGTTAAGTTTTTTATTAAAATGTCAGAATAAATCATGATCCAATCACTTGCTATAATTTAATTTTTCCCTAGAACTCCATGGTTCACTTAACCTTATTCTAAATTGTATATTCATAAATTAAAACTGTATCTTGAGGTAAGAATTCTGTATGCATGTTAGCTTGACTTTTATCCAGTTGTTAAAATATGCCTACCCTTTATGAATGCAAGGTATCTTCAAACAGTTTTGAGGTTTTTTTTTTGTTTTTTTTGTTTTTTTAAGATACATATAGCTGTATATTCTCAACTGCTTTGGAAAGCATGTCTGTATTTTTCAATAAACACACGAATGAATTTTTCATACCAATGAAATTCAAGTGTTGTCTTATAGCCCCTACAAACCTTAAAAGGAAAAGGATTCCTCACTGTGAAATAGAGACGCAAACATTTGTTAAATTTGACTTACTGTAAAGCTCTTTTTTTCCTGAGCAGTATTTCCTAGTTATAATTACCTTTGCTGCTTCAACTAGACAAACTTAGAATCTCAATCTTTATGAGGAAGATAAAATAAAACATTAATCCATATAACTGGAATTGATAATAAAGCCAATTTTATCCTTAGAAAAATATCCTAAGATCTAATTTCCTCCAGAAGGAAGACATAGCTAAGATGAAGACACTGAAGATGAATATTATTAAACTGAAACTAGACATGGAAGCTTTGAAAATAAGTTAGTGTATTTAGTTATTTGGAAACATAATCAATATTACAAATAATCTCCTGCCAAACAAAGATGAAAACGTTGAATTACAACAGTGATTATTTTGCTTCTAAAAAGGTCTGTGGAGCTGAATATCAGAAAAGAGAGAATGCAAACTAAGAAAACAACAAAAGAATAGTAAGTAATACAGTTTATTGCAGAGTTATCCTAAGTGCTTTGAATAAGAATTTGGGTCTTCCATTTTTAGCTCTTTGAGAAGTGCTTTATTTTGGAAAAACAAATTTAAATTTTCTCTCTAACTGTATTTAAATGTTTTGAACATACTCTAATAAAATTGTACTGTAGCATAAATAATTTTTAAAAGATAAAAGATGTAGGAGTAATCCTCGGGGTGCAGGAAAATGCTTGAAAATAGTATAAAGTGAAATTTGAACACTTAACCAACTTCAAGAATCTTGAGACTCCAGGGCCAGGGTTTTAGCTCAAGTGATACTGTGCCTACCTTTGAAGCACAATCCCCATACTGAGAAAAAGAAAGAATTTTAAGACTTCAACTTAATTTCTGACTTGTTGGAGAAAGGAGAAAAGTTAAGTTCTTCTCATTATGAATGTGACCGTTAAAATGGGTCGTTGATCTGACTGTCTTGAGAGCCACTAAAGGATTTAGCAGGGCTCACAGCTGGGTGTTTCCAGGTACCCGTCATGATAGCATGACCTCCGTTCAATGAAGTCGCTGTCCCATGGCCCCTTCTGTCTGGAGCTTTGCCCTGTTCTGTTTCTTGATCATCATGGACTGTAGTCAGTGACTCTTCTCCATCATAATATTTTGCTCTGGATCCAAAAACTATAGATAGAAACTTCTGGAACTACGCATCAAGTGAAGCCTTTCTTAAACTGTTGGGGCTGGACTTTTTCTCCTGAGACTAGGAAGCTGACAGAGCGGAGGGATTACACCACCGCACAGAGAAGGAACGCTCGGAGGCTGTATTCCAGTTTGAAGGCATGCTGCCAGAAATGTGCTTGACAGCAAAATCAAGTACTTTAGCAGATTGAGTTAACCTAATGTCCAACACTACTGAGCCTTGTTATGTGTTGCTAGAGAGCAGTTTGGACTTGTGAGGCAGAAAGATCATTTGACCAAAGTAACTGAATTAATCTAGAACTGATCCATTTCTAGTCTCACTTAGAAAGTCTAGACATTGTCAAGGGATGCAAATCTTTATTTAGGTTCATTCAGGAGGCTTTTCCTGGTTCAATCCCATCCAAGCAAACCTCCCCATTCATGTTGTCCTGGGCTTGAGGCTTAACCAAGCAGAATCTGGCTTCTCACCACATTTGGGCTGGGACGCTACTTACAAAGCTGAGCCACATGTGTTGGACTGTTTGTGGTGAATGGAGATCTACTTATCAACATGGAATTGGGAGCTGAAAGAAAAGATCTACATTTGTGCTCCTGCTTCTGTGCATAATCCCAGGACATAACATACTCTGTATAATAGCTTTCTATGGGATATGTAAGCAGGAACCTATCCTATAAGAATGCAAATTGTCTCTAATGAGCACTTTGAAAAATTAAATATTGGTAAGTAACCTCCAAGTGGCTCCATGGTTATACCGCCTAAATATGAAGCAAAAGAACCTTTCAAAAAGTACAGTTTTTTTCCTGCATACCTTATAGAAGATCTGTCTGTTTTCCCAGTAATCAAAATAATTGCTCATGAAATCTTCCAAAATTATTATCTAAAAATATGAATATTTTATATGTGTGGTGCAAGGAAATTCTCTTAAATGTTTCTCTGAAATGTTTAATAAATAAATTGATAAATATTAAAGAAGAGAAAAAGGCACATGCAAATATATGAGAAAAAGGAAAAAAATCACATCATGGGGGAAAATTGCACTAACGCTATCATTCTCTCACTCAAGAGTAATGAAAAGCTTATATAATGAATTCTCTACAAGAGAATTAGACAGTACAGAATGTTAGGTGAAAAGTAAATAATTTTTTTAAGGAATTCAGTTTTTTTGGAGAAAGTCCAATGGCACAGAACATATTTTGTTTGGCCCACAGAATGGACATCGGTTTGTGATTATCCTCTGTGGTACTATCGTAGAAAATAGTGGTACGTGACAAAATTCTGTCAAGAATGGGATGCAAGGTTAGTTAATGGTAATTCGTGAAAAGAACAAATAACTTCTTGTTTTATCATATGGGATTTTAAAAGAGAAACAAACAATAGAAGATCGTTCACTGAAGTGTGAGGAGAGACACAGGAAAAAGTCACAGGGACAGGGTGGGCCTGCTTTTAAAACTTTCGACTTCCCTTAGATAAAATTACCAGCTTGCTAAAAGGTGCCATATTTAGCAGATACTGTTTTCTGAGCCCCAGTATTATATTGACTTTGGTCCTCCATCGAGCCACCAATTTGATAGCTAAAAAGAGAAGAATCTTCTTCACATTTTCACATTTGAAAAACATAAATATTACCTATATTTTGTGTCATGTATAATATGTGGCTTGTAAATGTCAGTATCTACATGTAGCAGTGCACTAGCATAAAGTTCTTCTAATTTTTGATTCTACATTGTCTCTGGCAGTCTACACATGAAACGATAGAATTCTGAAAATTGAATTTACTCTTCGATCCTTAGCCAGGACTTAACCTGGGAGTACCAATGATGCCCTACTGTCTACCCTAACACTAGTTATTATTGCACTTGTTCACTAGCATTTCTTTGCTATTCCTGGACCTTTCCACTGATGAAAATGGTTTGCTCTTTATTATAGGATCTCAAAGAACCAAAAGAATCAGTAAATACTTCATCCTCTAAGATTTTTTAAATTATTTACTACAAATATGTGCTGTTTTTTCACAATCCAGGACAAGGTAGCATCAACTTGAATCAATGATAACTGAAGATACACTATGCAACACGTATCATAAACAAAATTTCAATGCTGTCTAACTGCAGAGTTCACTTTTTGCCATGCAGGATATTAGTAAAACTCTGTGGAAGGGGTGTTGTGCCTCACCTTGGAAAATAATAGCCAGTTTTGTTTTTATTAACAGATTGTATTAGAGATAGTTAAAGAAAAACAGCTTGTAACAATTTACTGGTTTTAATGGTTATGACACAGCCCATATGGACCAGAAAGTCTGAAAGATGTAACATCTGTTTTTTTTTTTTTGTTTGTTTGTTTTTTGTTTTGTTTTTTACTGAAAAAGTTTGTCAACCTTTGTTTTAAGTGAACATAGTCTTAGTGTGATCAAAATGTTCAGTTGAATCTCTCTTTCAAAAGTGTCTTCTTGGTTTATTTCAGAATATGTCTCCCACATGTTATTTCAAAATATTGTCTGATTTTTGAAGTGAAGAAAGCTTATACAGAGCATTTGATTTGTACAAAATGCTCCCAGTACATTTTTAAAAATATACTTATGAGGGGGCCGGGAATTAGGCTCAGTGGTTCTGGCACCTGTCTTGCAAGCACAAGGACCCAGGTTCAATTCCCTGGTAACCACATACATTACTGAATGTGGAGACTCACGCCCAGCAGCAATCAGGACCACATACTACAGTGCCGGGCGTGGTGTCTCACACCTGTAATCCCAGCACTCACGAGACAGAGGCAGGAGGATTGCTGAGATGTGAGTTTGAGGCTCAGTGCAGGCCCAGCCTAAACTACAAAGTGAGACTCTGTCTCAAAAAAACCCCAAACATATCTATACATATACATATACATGTACATATACATGTATATACCTATACTTATGAATAATAATAACTAAGAAAGAAGTAATACTGACATTTTATTACAAAACTTTTTTCATTAATATGTACATTTTTTAACAATCTCTAGATTGTAAATTATTTAATTCTTCAAAATCTTTGGATTTTTTTTAAAGTAAATATTTGACCAGCTTATTATTAGACGTTTCCACCACCCACTTTCAAAGTAATAACATAAATAATGATTCAAAGTAGCTTTTTATAGAAATGTGTACACATTTCTGGTTATTACTTTAGATAAATGTTGTGTCAAAGGATAGAAATTATTTCGAATTATTTGGCTACATATTTCCGAATTTCACTCCAATTTATATTCCAATCAGCTTTGTATGAGGACTTATTAACTGTACACATGAAAACACTGAGAATTACTTCTAAACACTTGATACACAAAAAGCTTTTTAATTTAATGAAAGTCCAAGTTCAATTTTATATAGTTTATTACTGCAGTTGGCAAAGGTTGACTTGGATATTCACATTCTCCTAAAAGTGCATTGTTCATAGTAAGCATTTGTCGATATATATTGAACTAATTCCATGGTTTTAAAAATACAAAACATGATGTTACATTTTCTAATCAAGTTCATTGTCTTCAAAATGAAATACATATAATACCTATATTTGTAAATTAATTATACATGCATTAATCATTTGGATTAATGATTACTATCAAGAAAATCCTAATGAAGAACCGAGAAAATATTTTAATGTGATAAATAAATTATGTATATATAATAATTCAATAATACATTTTCTCCAATATGTTGTTTGATTTATGTGTTAATAATCAAATAATTGCATTTCATATTCATAAAGACAGGATTTACTCTAACCAAAAATGATGCATTCAAATTATTCTCTCACAAACTTACATTCCCTATTAGCAGTATGTACAATATCTCTCCAGCATTCTGTCTACTTCAAAAATTTACAAAACCAGTGGACTATATGGTTTAAAATGAATGATTAGTTTTCCCTACATCAAACAGAGAACTTTTTATTCAAAATGCAGAATGGAATTTCACTGCATTCTATAGAGACTTCTACATCCTCTCTTTTCTGACATTGAAGCCAACCAATTCTCAAAATGGTGCACTTCTCAGCCAGACCCCTGCACACATATTTCCTGTGATAAAGCTGAAAAATTATGCCCTGTCTAGGAGTTTCCCAAGCTTACAGATCTTGATGTTCCAGCTTTCCAATCATACCTTCTAAAAACACAAATGAAACTTAGGAACTTTGAATGAGGAGTGGTCTTAGTATCATGGAATGCAGTGTTCCAATTTTCACTAGGCATCCAATGTAGATCTTAAGCTGTGCAACACAGAAGCTATTACTACACTGCTTTTCCAAGGTCAATCCAATCTCTAAGTAACTGCTGATGTTCTGTTGGAGAACTATGCATTCTTTCAACCATGTTCGAACTTGTCTGTCTCTAGAAGTGGATTTTTTTTTTTTTTACTCTGATCTGTAGCAGGACACTCTTTTGAATAGGATATCTGATTGAAGTTTGCTTTGAAGTAGAATCTTCCAATACTGGTCATAATACTTAAATCCAGAAATAAAAATGTAACTTTGCAAGAGATGTAATGTCAGATTTTACCACTACGGAAGATTATATTTCCAATAAAATAGAAATGACTCTATTTGTATGTCAATATCCCCCACACACCTACATTATCTATTTATTTAGCTAAAGCAGTCTGTGGCAGAATCTAATATCATTCATTTAGAATTGTGCTCAGCTGCAGAGTAAGGCAACAATATCATTCATTTAGAATTGTGTTCAGCTGTAAAGAAAGAGTCATATGAAAACTGCATTTTCCTCACATACCAGTTATATGAAGTTAATATGTCCATTATCTCTCACCGGCATGAAGCTAAAATTATTTTCACAGACCAATTATTTTGTAGTACCTTGAAAGTTCACACACAAATACAGATTTAGTCTCATATGCATCAAGCTTCACTTTGGTTGTTCAGTTACTTTAAGGGATAAATCATACATTATCCAAGACATTTCTCAGTAGTCTATAGGCTCAGAGGTTCCCAGTAGCTGTGCTTTAGAATCCTGTAAGCCTGTCATGAATTTGTTTAGTTCATATAAATAAATGTTCGACAGAAGAAATTCACTGACCATATACAACAGGATCTGTGACTTCTAGATTCTGTTCTAATGATCACCTCTTCTGTGTGCCTAGTGGAATCCTTCAGGCTGCCAACGATGTTCCTTTGAGGCTCTATTCCTTTCCACATTTCTTTACAATATCATTAGCAACTTGGAGCAGGCACTCATTGTGTCTTCAGAGGAAAGTTGAGATTAGATCATATCCACTTTGTAACGGAACAGGAAAAAAGAGGCAAATGGGACGAGTTGTCTACAGAGTCTTCTCATGGCAAAGAAAATGTAAGCAAATAAATCATTTCTGGTTTTTTTTTTTTTTTTTTTTTTTTTTTTTTTTAAGGTTTTTTGAGACAGGGTCTCACTTTGTGGTTCAGGCTGGCCCTGAGCTCAGCCTCAAACTCACATCACAGCAATCCTCCTGCCTCTGCCTCCCGAGTGCTGGTATGTGGTATTGGTTGCCGCTGGGGTGAGTCTCCACACCCAGTATTGTTATGTGGTTACCGGGGATTGAACCCGGGCCCTTGCACTTGCAAGACAGGTGCTGGAACCACTGAGCTATATCCTCAGCCCAATCATTTCTGGTTTTTGCAAGCATGTATCTGTGACTAGAATTCACAGGTTAACTTTATAATGCATATCCTAATGTCTTAAATCCAGGAGCATTTTTCAAATGCATAATTTATATACCATGTTAAATGTGGAACTATAGATTTTTATAAGATTACTTGCAAAACTCCTGTCACAGAAAAATAAACAATTTTGCAAGGTTTCAATAAATTTGCCCATTTCTACTTCTAAGGTAATTAAAATTAAAACCACATCTTTTATGTATTTGTTATGGGAGTTTTTGTAAAATGTAGGCTTTATTTAAAAATCATTAGTCTTTCAGTTGTAGTTGATAAGGAATTTACGTTACACAGTCTTTACCAACAAGCAAAGGAATGTGAAACATTGTGATAAAACATTTCTTTTTAATTTTCTGAGATTTAACACCCCTCTTCCGAACATTTTTGCCAGATTTACACATTTTGACTCACTTGGAATAGAACATACTATCAACACTAAACCG
The DNA here is from genome assembly GCA_004026965.1 of Petromus typicus. NCBI lineage: Eukaryota > Metazoa > Chordata > Mammalia > Rodentia > Petromuridae > Petromus > Petromus typicus. The sequence continues at coordinate 41,218 of PVIR01011420.1, forward strand.
CATTCCTTGTAGCCTCACTTGCAGGGCACTTCGGGACCGAAATTGTGTTAGTTAATCTTGTTTGTCATCCTGAATGAATTAAGAGACTGCTGGAGGAATGATTGGATTCTGAGGGCGCTAACTTTGTCAGTGGGTCAAGCCATGGATGATTTGGTAGTTCATTGTGATATCAGAGGTTGGGCCATTATTGGACAGTGTGAGTCTAGGGGTGTGTCCTTAACAACTACATCTGGCTGTTAGTATCTTCCTCTCTGTTTCCTGGATGCCATAAATTGAGCAGCTTTTCTCTTCAGACTATTTTGTCATCTGATATTTGTGTCTTGGAGGAAGCTGTCCAAGAAGTGAAACTTCTCAATTGTAAGCCAAATTGGCCTCCTTTACTTTTAAACTGTGAGAATTGGGTCCTTTTTCCAGCAACTGAAATGCTAAACTGTAAGAAAGGGAATAAAGCAATGTGTGTTTCTCTCGCTAGATCACAGGAAGAATCCTTCATATAGACTTATTGTGAATGTTCTGCTGCCTTTAGATAATACAGGGAAACTCCCAGGGGAAAATATTTTATCCACCAGGTTTTACCTGCTCACAAACACTACACAACTTTTCTTTCATTTCTCTCATTGTACTCTTATTCTTCCCAGAGAACATAACCAGTGCTGTGAAAGTTAACCATTTACCTTAAGGTAGATGAAGCTCTGCTATAATCTAAATCTCGAGTCTGCACCTGGACTCAAGCTACACTTAAATTCCATATGAGCAATTTCTCATCACAAACAGTCTTTATCTTGGGTCTTGTTGCTAGCAAACTTGATATAAACATTTGCTTACAAATTGTTTTATATGCAGTGTGTGGTGGCTCACGCTTGAAATCCCAGCACTTGGAAGGCAGAGACAGGAGGATTGCAGTGAGTATGAGGCCAATATCAACTATACATACTACAATTCAGTTACTTCATTTTCTCATACCTGAGAAAAAATATGATACTTTCACATCTGTGACCTATTTATTTTACTTATGAGGATGTCTTCAAGGTACATCGATTTGAGTATGAATTACTCAATCTTATCATTTTTAATGGCAGAGTAATACTCCACTCTATAAAAGAACCACATCTTCTTTATCCAATCTCCTGGGGTTATTTCCAAGATTTAGCAATCACAAACTGAGCTGCTATAAACATGGGTGCACATGAATTTAATGATTTCAAGTTCAAATGAACAGTTGCTGGTACTTTTTCCATGGTGTAGATGTTTTTATCCCTTGATTTTATTCTGAGATCATTTATATTGTTATAATGTTATATCTTAGAGGAAAAATTATTTTGATTTGTCTCTTCCTGTTTGAGATCATTTCCAAACACCACAGCTACGTCTATTTTCTCACAGTCTTTCAACTCTCAATTACCTAAATAGATCTGCAATAGCCTTTCCTAATTTAGACTTTTTTTTTTTTTCTTTTTCAGCTGTGATTTTGCTCCTTACGTTTTCTGTGTTTTCTTTGTCTTTATTATCCATTATGGAAGGCTGGTAGCTTGAAGGAGGCCCAGTTATCTCTGCAGTCTTCACAGCCCTCAAAGAGAGCATGAGCAGTTTCTGCAACCATGGTGCTTTATAGTAACATCAGCCTGGGACCAAGTCAGGTGCACAATTCCATTTTCTGAGTTTGGCTGGACAGGGATCCTCCTGCTTCAGTGGAACAACAGCTTCCTGAAATTTGTAGCCTAGGGTCATTGGAAACAATTGTTCTTTGTAGTGAGACATCATTTTCATAGTGAGAATGCGTATCAGGGCTTTCTGGAGTTCTTTTCTGCTTTGCAAAGGAATTTCAGTTTCTTTATCTTGCAGATGTCAAATCCTGAGTTCAAACTGCTGACTCCTTGACACTACAGCTCACAGGACCTTGGCTTCATATTGCCTCTTTCTTTTCAACTCATGAATATTTCCTTTATCTTAGCATTATTTTAACTATTTGGTTTCATAGTTTTACCAACGCTATTTTTGCCAGGCACGTGATGTTCTGTGGAAAACAAAAACAAAAAAACAAGAAACACATTATGGACTCTGTACCTCCAATCCTCAAGCCAGTGGCTATGGTCAGCAGCGAGCTGAAGGGACCGAATCCGAAGCCAAATTGACGCTGGACATACAGAGGTATCCGTCCCTCAGGAAGAGAGCTTGGCTGGAAGAGCACCTGGGACTCGCAAAGCAATGCCTATAGCTAATGATCACATATAATCTCTCAAAACTAATTAAAAATACGCTGCTGAGATACGAAGCAAGGAACTGATAAAGAACCTGCTATATATTAGTAGTACGGCTGCCAGGATAATTAGCTGGCCCTGACTCGTGGGAGGTATGTGGGTCCACGATGACCGATAGCTGCTGTGTGAGGCAGCGTGATCTCCAGGCAGCGCAGGGGTTGCTTATCTGTAACGCTGGCAGTGCATCCAGGTTCAGCAGAAGCACATTATTGTAAGTCAATAGCCACAAGACTGTTGTGTTTTAAACACACACTGTAGAATAGAAATTTTAGAACTTATGAAATACTTGACATACACTTTATCTTTGTAAAAACCGTCCAAGGATGTTGTACACCATTACCAATAAAACTAACTTAGCAAAGTTCAAAGAATTAAGTTAAGAGAAATTCTGTTCAAATGTTTTTATATACAACTTATTTAAACAGCTTCGTGTAAAAATGGATTTTGGGGGGATTGACTTTCATATGTAATTTAATAACAATGACAATTCCCAGGATACTGATTTCAAAAACAAAATTTCTGCAAAGGAAAATTTCAAAATATACTCAGTTTGATTAATAAAAATGTATACATGTCCATTTGTCAAGATTTATAAATCTCTCCATCTACTTTTCAGTACACTAATGCACTTTGAATTGTCCTTGTAAAAATTTTGAAAAGAATAGATTTATTGTAAATTTGTCAGAAATGATAGGCTTAATTTTCTCCATATAGAAATGAGCTCATCAGATACACTCTCAAAATATGGATTTTGGTGCGATGTATATTACTCTTGTTAAAAAATATATAGCTTTGATTTTCTCAGGATACCAGATTAACATTGCAGTGAACACCCTTTTAATTTTGAAGAAAAAGAATCAGCAAGTGTACGCACAAAAATTTTTTTCAAATTTATTTTTTCATCCATGTTAAACCAGAAACATTTTAAACAAAACCCACAAACTCCTGTGCATCCAGGACTGAAAATCTAGGTAACAAAGAATCGCAGGACAATATATGCACATCAATTAAAATTGGAGAATGAATTCATATTTTAAAATGTGAACTCTTGAGCATTTTGGCAGCTGATGCATAAATAAAAAAGTACAAAAATTGTATATTTGAACAAAAATAAAATATTTGGAAGTTAAATTTATCCACAAGTTGCTGATCTTTATCCTCACTTCTGTCAAAACTTTGGGTTTGGATAATCTTTAACATTCATTTTCATTAGATATGTTAAATTTTAACTAAGGGGTTACATAAAATATTTTACTTTAATTTCACATTGATAATTTAGTTTAAAATTCTAAATCTCAGATCAGTAGTTGTTCTTCTAACTCATCTCTTCCAATAAAATATAATATTGTCTTTTGATCTTTCGTTTTAACTTATGTATGACTTTGGGAATATTTTCAGGCTTTATGAAATCTTATATATTACCTAAATATATTAACATTTTACTATGGCAAACAGCCAGGAATATAAATTTTCTTCTTCCTAAGAATACACACTTATTATTATGTCAATACGTCTAGAATCCAACAAAATTAATAGTATTTCAGTGTGTAGTTTTTAAAAATCTACTAAAAATAACTATTATTTTATAGATGTTTGGAGGTATATTTTTATGGCTAGCATCTCAGGAAACAGAATTTTTATTCTAAATTAAGTGTTTCTCAGATATAAACCATAAACAATTTTCATATAGTCAAATAATAAGATTTGCTATTTTGCCCTTCATATGCCATCTAAGATGCAGATTTTGTTACCCTCCTTCTCCTCTGTCCTCAATCCCCAAGTGTCATCATGTGAGGACCACTTGGAGTCTGCTGGAGCCTCATGAGCTGCATGAAAGTGAGGGCACAGGCCACCAGACAGGGCCAGTCCATAGACAGTGTCTAACTGTAGATAAAGTAGACAGCCTGGAGGTCTCTTTGGTACTGATCAAGAAGTGCTGGGTGTGTGGTCTGCAGTGCTCCTCTCCAAGTAGGGCGACACCTCAGGATGCTTTAGGACACTTTGTGGACTTTTATTCTGAAGCTATTTACTCGGTCTCTTTTCTTTTCTGGTCTCATTACCTCACTTTTCTTCCAGATTTTCCCAAGAAATAGTTCCTAATCAATCAAGCTCACTTAATTTCTTAAATTCCCTGGGGAACTCAATTGGAAAGAGAGGGTAAATGTGTCTATTTATATAAATCACAAGCAACAAAGGCTTCAAAAAATAAGTGTACCTACTTCATTTTCACGTTGTGCAGTGTATTTCTTTCTTTTACTTTGTTAGTATATATTCAGTTCATAATGATTGCATTCATTGTGGGGAGTTGATATATGTATACAACACATCTAAATTCTTCTTATGTTCCCCTTTTCCATCTACTAATACCCTTTGTTCCTTTAATGCAAACTATATACAAAAATTAAAGTGACTGCATCAACTACTTCAAATTGGATTGCAACATTAGTTGGTTATTGTTTTCATGTGAGGACATCAGTACCATTTCTGAGAGATTTTGTGTAATCTATTTAGATTACATTTGTTGTGGGAGGGAAGACCCTAGTAACTATCATATGCATTAGGTTAGAGTTAATTTTTGTCCCTTTTTTTAAGTACAGAGGATTATGAATGAGTAGAGTGATAGAATAGGTTGGTGTTAAAAAATGTAATTGTGAATAACACAACATATACAATTTTTGTATAAAATGCCTTGAGAAAATTTATATATACTTTTGTATAAAATGTCCTGAGAACATTTTGTTCTTCTAATTCCTTCTTAGTTAGCCAAAACTGTAAAAATATTTATATTCAATTTAATCATGTATATCTTTAAAGATCAAATTCCATATCCAATCTACTATTTCTCTTTGATTTATTCTGTTGAATTAGCAAAATTAATACTTCATAAAATACTAACAGCCAATACTTGTCAATATGACAGTTTCATATATTGAGGTTACATGGATCCAGAATTCACACTGACATGTTTTTTATATGTTCACATTGATCCCAATAAGCACCTAACAATTACGGGGAGAAAGCTGAACATTTCAGGGTAGGAGGATCCATGAGCAGATTCCTAGTGCTGTCTTTGGTTGCTTTGACTCAAAAAAGTATTTTCTTTCCTGTTCTTTAGAAAGATTTGGTCATGGTTTTAATATATGCCTTATAATCATCATGTCATTGTCTAGGGAACAAAAAGAAAATTATAAAATGTTTGGAGAGAGTCAAACTTCAGGAAGTCAAGTGGGGTGTGGTAAGAACTTGTTGATGAAAGAAGTCCTAACTTCCTAGAAGAACTTTTTTTGTACATTAAAATTCATAATAATTCAAGTCTGTAGTAACATATTCAGATGATGTTAAAACATTGGAATATCTCTGATACATGCCACATTAGTGAGTCAATTAATAGCATAAAGAAATGCCTTTGCTGGCATTAGTGATCTTCAGCAAATGTTATTATTTCACTTTCCATGTCAAAAGTATTGGGAAAAATATTGCCTTTTGCAGACTTATCACCTCAACATATTTCCATTAATGAAAGACTGTTGTAAAAATATGACTTAAAATTTTTGATCTTTTAAATATTGTGTAAATCTCCACAAACTGACTCTTCCTATTCAAAAAATCAAACAGAATATATGTATACTTCCTTTTAAAAATAAGAATTATATCTATCTTGACTTTTTAACAACTTCACTTCCCTATATTTATTACTTTTTCTTCTTTACTATC
>PVIR01011421.1:0-34983 GCA_004026965.1 Petromus typicus
GCTTTGTGGTTCAGGCTGGCCCTGAGCTCAGCCTCAAACTCGCATCACAGCAATCCTCCTGCCTCTGCCTCCCGAGTGCTGGAATTACAGGCGTGAGCCACCACGCCCGGCACTGTGGTATGTGGTACTGGTTGCTGCTGGGCGTGAGTCTCCACACCCAGTATGCTATGTGGTTACCGGGGATCGAACCCGAGTCCTTGAGCTTGCAAGACAGGCGCCGGAACCACTGAGCTAACTCCCCGACCCATGGGCTTTTCTTTTTTAGTAAATTTTTAATTATATTTTCAATTGCATTGAATCCTATTTAGAATTTTTATATGCTCTTGATTTAACTTTGGTAATTCATATGTATCTAGGAATCTATTCATTTCTACTGCGTTTTCCATCTTAGTTATTCCAGGTTCTCAAAGTAGATACTTATGAATATATGAATTTCCCCAAAATCTGTTGTAATTTCACCCTTTTCATTTCTCATTGAATGAATTGGAGAGTTTTTTCATGAATTTGGCTAAAGGTTTATCTAGTTCATGTAATCTTTTTGAAGAACCAACTCTGTTTTCTTAGTCTCAATTGCATTAATTTCTGCTCTGAACTTCCTCTCTTATGTGAACTTTGGGGCTGACTTGTTTTTCTTTTGCTGGAAGTTTGAGGATCAACATTAGGTAGTTTATTTAAGCTCACTCTCTTTTCCTGATGTGAAAGTTCACTGCTACAAATTTCATACTTAGTCAACACTCAAAAACCAATAGCATTACTGTACACAAATAATAAAATCAATGAGAAATAAATTAGAGAAATATCACTTTTCAAAATACCACCAAAAATATTGAAATACTTAGGAAGCAACCTAACAAAAGAAATAAGGACCTACATAGAAAACTATAATACTCTTAAAAGGAGACTGAAGCAGATATGAGAAGAGGTAAAGATATCCCCTGCTCTTGGTTAGGAAGAACCAACATAGTGAAAATGGCCACAGTACTAAAGTTGATACACAGAATTAATGCAATCTCATTAGCATACCTCACAGAACTAGAAAACCACATTCCTAAAATTCATTTGAAACTAGCAGAAGCCTACACTAGCAAAAACAATTTCATCAGCAAAAACAAGTCAGAAGGCATCATAACTCCTTATGTGAAACAACACTGTGAAGCCACTATGATAAAAAAAATAGCATGTTACTGGCAATAAATTAATAAAAAGTAAATAAATAAACAAGCATATCTGAGAATCAATGGAACAGATTCGAAGAAACAGAAACAACACCACAGTCTCAGCCACCTCATTTTTGACAAAGGGGCCAAATGTGTTCACTGGAGGAAGGATAGACTCTTTAAAAAGTGATGCTGAGGGCCGGGGATTTAGTTCAGTGTGGCTGGCACCTGCCTTATAAGCTCAAGGTCCAGAGTTTGACCCTGGTAACCACAGACAACAATGTAGGGTATGGTGACTCACGCCCACCGGCAATCAGTACCACATACCACAGTGCGTCGTGGCTCACGCCTGTAATCCCAGCACTCGGGAGGCAGAGGCAGGAGGATTGCTGTGAGTTCAAGGCTTGCCTGAGCTGCATAGTGAACTCTGGGCCAGCCTGAACTACACAATGAGACCCTGACTCAAAAAAAAAAAAAAAATGATGCTGAAAAAATTTGCTTTCTTTATGCCAAAAGCTAAAACTAAAGCCATGTGTCTCATAATCCACTAAACTAAAGTCAAAGTGGATCAAAGATTTAAATATTAAAACAGAAAAACTAAATCTTCTGAAAGAGAAAATAGGTAGAGCTCTTGAGGATACAGGAGTGGGCAATGAGTTCATGAACAAAACTGCACAGGAAATAGTACAAAGAATCAACGACTGGGATTTCATCTTATTCAGAAGTTTTTCATCACAAAAGAAATCCCTGACAGAGAGAAAATACAACTCACAGCGTGGTATAAAATTTCTGTGTGTAGCCCCTCAGATAAAATCACCCCCTCAAATTTATTTTATTTTATTTTTATTTTTATTTATTCTTTATTTTTTGGCTGAAGGAATCTCTTTATTTTCTCCTTTCTGTCTCTCCAAGATAGGACAAGTATTTTTGTTATTGATAAAGACCTTGTCTGCATTTTCTTTTTAATCTTTATTGGTACATTATATATATGCATCATGATTGCACTCCATAATAGGGATTTGTACCAGTATAAGACACAGCTTAATTCTCATTTTTTCCCATAGCCCTACCCACCCTACCACCCCCCTATTGTTTCCTTTCTTTTTTGTTATAATAATGATAGCACCCCCTCAAATTTAAAGAATCCAAGAATAAGCATCTGAAATGAGTTGATACTTCTCGGGTAATGAAGTAAAAATGGCAAATAAATGTATGTTAAAATGTTCAACATCACTGGTTATCCAAAAGATGCAAATTAAAACAGCTCTGAGATTTCATCTCATTCCAGAAAGAATGGCTATTCTTGAGAAATAACCCAACAACAAATGCTGGGAAAGCTATTGGGAAGAAGGAATTCTCCACTCTTGGTGAGATTTCAGATTGATGCAACTACTGTGGAAATCAGTACAGAGATTCATGAAGAAATAAGGATTTAACATCCCATTTGACTACCACTGAGCAAAAAAAGAAAGTTAAATTTCATTTATAGCTAAATGGATGCAATTTGAGACTATACTCTTAAGTGAAATATGTCACATAGATATTTTTAAGTCTCACATTGTTTCCGTGATATGAGAAACTGAAAGTGCAAATAATGCCCCAAATGTATAATAGATAGTACAAAATAGGAAAGGATTTTCAAAAGAAAAAGGAAACTATGAAAGGAGAAAAAAAGGAAAGGGAAATGATAAAAGGAAAAAATGGAAACAAAGCTTTTATAAATAAGAAAGGACAAAAGGTTGAAGGAAGGGAAGGAGAATGTGAGAAAAAGAGGAACCAATCTGTATTGTGTACAAGTACAAACTTTTTGATGAATGTGGTCATTATGCATATATTTAATTTGTACCAATGAAAATTTTAAAAACAAAATGAGAAAATATAATATTGAGTGAAATGAACTAGGCATGGAAATTTAAATATTGTACAGCATCTCTAATTTGAATAAGGGAAATTATAAAGAGCACAATGAAGGATGCACAGAAGGAAACAAAGTCATAGATCCTTTGCGAAATGGAAGAGGTTCTGGAGACTGAGGAAGAAAAGAGAAGTAGAGGGGAAGGGGACATATATAGATAAAAATATAAATATATAGTCTATGTACTGGAACCTAGTTAAAGGACTAGAAGCTTTAGAATAACTGAAAGACAACGTATAGGATGGCTTGGCAAAGACTTCCTAATTAGATTTCCAAGTACACAGGAAATAGCATCAGGAATCACCAAATGGGATTATACCAAATTAAAAATCTTCTTCCTGGGAAAAGAAACATTTCATGGAATGAGAAAAAAAAATCCTCTGAATGGGAGAAAATCTCTGGTGGCTACTCTTCCGATTAATCTCTAAAATATATAAAGAATTTAAAAATTAATCCTAACAAAACAAGCTCAATTAAAAAGTCGGCAAATGGGGTTGAGGATTTAGCTCAATGGCTCATGTGCCTGCCTTGTAGGTGCAAGGATCCGGTTTCCATCCCTGGTAACCACATACAATGCTAGGTGTGGTGGCTCATGGCTGTGATCCCAGCACTTGGGAGGCAGAAGCAGGAAGATTGCTGTGAGTTTGAGGCTGAGCTCAAGGCCAGCCTGCACTACAAAAGCGAGACCCTGTCTCAAAAAAAAAAAAAAAAAAAAAAAAGTCTGCAAATGAATTGAATAAGTACTTTTCAAAAGAAGTTTGAAAGTGTCTCATACAATCACATTCACTCAAGATCTTTTGTTCTTCCCATTTTATTAGATACTAAATCTATATATTAATTGTGGTAGTATAGCCTAGTTTGCAAAATTAATCTTATCTAGTCAGGAACACAAGATATCTTTCCAGTTTCTAATACCACCTCAACCCTTTGTCTTCAGAAATTTATGTTATTCATTATGGAGATTCTTCATCTACTTGGTTAGGGTGATTCCTATGTACTTACTTTTTCTCAGTACTATTTGAAGGAATTGTTTGCCTTCTTTCTTTCTCAGTTGGTTTATTATTGGTACACAGGAACACTACTGATTTTGTGTGCTGATTTTGTAGTGTTCCAATTTACTTAATCTGTTTTGAATTATCAAAGTATTCTTGTGAGCTTTTGGTCTTCTTTGTAATTCACTGCATCATCTGCAAATAGAAATAATATGACTCATTCCTTCCCTATTCATATTTTTCTCAATGATCCTATCTTGACATTTGCCAATTCTTTTTTCTTCCTGATTAAAATTTCTGCTATATAACTCTACTATGATCTGGTCATTTGTATCCCCATGAGATTTATATGGAAAATGTGATGATCAATGTGATGATATTAGAAGATGAAGCAGCCTCACAAATTAGACCAGTGCTCCATTAAAATAGGTCCAAATAGATCATTAAGCCGCTTGTATGATCTGACTACACAGGAAAAATGTGTCACCTATGAAGAAGAAATAAGACTCTTGCAAGACACCAAATGTCCTGGCAAAATGAATTTATCTTGAATTTTCAACTCTTTATTATTATAAGAAATAAATTTATGTCATTTTAAATCATCTTTATGGTATTTTGTTATAGTACGTTAAGCAGAGTGAGACAGTCTCTATTCAGCTTCATTTAAGTTATTTAATTTTCTAATTGACAATTTGTTTGGTTCATTTTTATAATTTCTGTCCACTTTTACACATTGTTATTTTGTTTATTCAATGCTTTGCTGATTTCTCCTATATCATGTTTGTCTTTTGTCTACGGCCATACCACCCTGAACGCGCCCGATCTCGTCTGATCTCGGAAGGTAAGCAGGGTCGGGCCTGGTTAGTACTTCGATGGGAGATCATGTTTATCTTTTACTTTAGCTATTTTCAGCAAGTTTACATCAGTCATTCAGTTCTTTTGTGTGTAATGTGCTTCAATTATGGACCTCCTGCATGTTATTTTCTGACAAATTTTTAGACCCTTGAATAGATCCTACTTTCCTAATTCTTTGTAATGCTTGGGGTTTTTTTGTGAGAATATGACATTCAAATTTTTGAAGGCTGTAAACTTGAAAAGCAAATTCTTCCCTTCTCTATTATTTATTTCATTATTTGATGCCCATACATTTTCACTTATCTAGTGATTTATCAACTATTTTTGCAAACATAGGTATTTCTCTTCATTTTCATCACTCAAGTCTCTGTTTATTGCTTTGTGTTCAACTCCAGTTTTCACAGACATATCCCTTAAATTGAAGTTTATTTTTTTAAAGAAGCAATAAAAATTCTAGTATTTTCACATTTCACATAGATTGTGCAATGACATTATGTCAAGATTCAGCCAGTCATTTATGGAGCTCAAAGATCATACTGACTTGAACACATACCTTCTTCTCATTCCTTATTCCATTGTCTGCGATGAGTTCTGTGCTGAGCATACACATAAACTTTTAAGTGCTACTGTGCATGGTGCCTCTGACACTCTAGCTTTTAAAAACATATCTTTTATCTTTACTATTTGCTTGGTGTATAAGAATTTGTTGTGTTTCAATCACAAGATTTTTGAACAATTTTATTAACATATGTTTATAGTACCTAATATACATATATTCACTGTGAGATATTGGTACACATACATTATACACCTCAGTTCTTAGTTTTTCTCTTCCTTTCCACTCTCTTTTTTCTGCCATAGTTACATTCATTTATTTATTTTATAAGTGCTTATAACATTAATTATTATACATAAAGATTAACAATCAAATTATTAGGCTAACAACATATGAAGCATTAAAATTATATTAAATCAATGTAACTATTAGATACATTGTTTGTGGCATATTACATAATCTTATTTTATTTCTCTCTCTTTTTTCTTATCAATTGTCTTTTATATTGCACTTTATTTATATATTGAGTTTCTCATATAAGAGAAATCATGCAGTATTTAAGGTTGTGTGTTTGATTTCTATCATTTTACATTATTATGTCAAAGTGCATCCATTTTCCTATGACTCGTTTATCTTTATGGCAGAGTACTACATTATTGTGTGTAAATATCACATCACATTTTCTTATAGGCTGCTTCCTGTATTTAGTTATTATAAATTTCACTTCTATAAACATAAGCATGCATATATCACGGTGATATGATGTCTTTACCACTCTGTATTAATTTCCATAGTAGTTATACCATTCACTAGTTACCCCTTTACTACAGCTGCTGTTCCATAAAAAGCACACTACCCCTTCCTTTGAGATTCTTTTTTTAAAAAAATTGAAATCTTTATTGGTACATTACATATACACATCATGATTGCACTCAACAATGAGAATTTGTACCAGTATATGACACAACTTAATTTTACTAATAAAAGTGAGTCCACTGGAGAGAACTTTTCAGAGCATCCACTATAGGCTTACTTCCTCTTGGCGCTCCTAAACTTTAAAATTTGACTCTGTCTTTTTGTATTTCTTATGTACCCCCACCAGGTATTTGGGGGTCTGATCAGCTCTTGGGATCCCTCTGCCCAGTGTCACCCTAACCTTGGAGCCAGCCAATTATCCACTGAAACCTCTCTGAACTGTAAGCTAAATAAACCTTTTCCTTTTTAGCTTGGAGTGTCAGATATTTCATCACAGCAATGAGAGAAAAATAAGACATTAGGATTCCTCTATCTAGTTCTGTAACGAATGTTACTGGTATCTTGGCTGGAATTTTGTTAAGACTTTATGATAGTTTTTGTAATTATGCTCATTTTGACTATACTGGTTCCGCCTATCCAGAAATAAGAGTTATTTTAACATTTTCTGATATCCTTTCTGATCTCCTAATAATACTTTCATTGCAGAGATCTTTTACTTCTTCGGTTAGGTTGATTCCAAAGTATATCATTTACCTTTATGCTACAGGTAAAGATGTTATTTTGCTAATTTCTCTCTTGGTGAGTTTCTTACTGTTGTACCTGAATGCTACTGATTTATTAGTATCGATTTTGTATCTTGGTATGTCACTGAATTGGTTATTCATTGCAGAAGTTAACTAGAGTTAATTCTTGCACTGAATTTTTGGGGATCCTGTATGTAGAGGATCATGTCACCTGCAGACAACGATCTTTGAAATTCTTCCTTTTCTATTCATATCCAATTCATATATTTCTCTCTTCTAATTGTTTTCACTAATGTTTCAAGAACTATATAGAACAGGAGTGGTGGTACTGGTCATCTTTCTCTTATTTTTGATGCTAGAAGGGAAGCTTTCAGTTTCTCTCCATTTACTATGATGTTGACGGTTGGTTTGTAATTGATGGCTTTATCAGATTCAGATAAATACTTATGTTACTATTTCCTTCACTGTTTCAATGATGTATGAATATTTTAAAGATTTGGTTCATTCTGTTTGCCAATGACATATTGATGATTTTTTATCTATGTTCATTAAAGGGATAAGCTTGTGATTTTGTCTTTCAGCAAGCTCCTTTTCTGGTTTTGAAATGAAGGTGATCTTGCTTTGATGAAGGACTTTGGGTGTTCTGATTTTATTAAAGAGCCTGAGGAGTACTGACATTAAATCTTCCCTAAAGTTCTTATAGAATTTAGGAGTGAATTTGTCAGAAAATGGGATTTTCTTGATAGCACATTTGTTAGCACATTTTTATTACTTGTTCAATTCCACTGACTGATACTGGCTTATTCAAGATTTTTATATCATCTGGATTGAGATGATGTTCATATGTATCTAGCAAAATATCTTTTTCTTCTGAATTTTCAATTGTATTAGAGTACAGATCCTCAAACATCTAGGAATAATGTTCTGAATTTCAGGAAAATCACTGTGATTTTGTCTCTTTCATTTCTAATTGCATGAAATTGATATTTATTTTCTTTATTTTGATTAGATTGGACATTTTGTTTACTTTGTCAAAGAGATGACTTTTTATTCATTGATTCTTTTATGTTTTAGTCTCTAACTTTTTCTCAGATTTTTATAACTTCCTTGTAATAGCTTCAGGCTTGGATTTTTCTTGATTTTCTACTACTTTAAGTTGCATCATTACGTTATTTGCACTTGCTTAGTTTTTCTGACATGGGAATTAACCAATGTGTGCTTCTTTCTCAGGATTGTTTTCATTGTGTCCCACAGATTCTGAAATGTTGTTCTGACATTACCATTTAATTGCAGAAAATACCTAACCTCTTCATTAATTTAATTTGTAACCAATTGATCATTCAAAAAGTTATTATTTCATTTCCATAGTTTTGCATATGTTATGTGGTGTCTTTTGCCCTTGATTTCTAGTTTCATTGCATGTGATATGATAATATGTTTGTTTTATGAAATTGAGTGTGCTGATATTTGGCTTATATCTTTATAATTATTAACTATTTCTATTAAATTGCTCCTTTCACCAATATGTAGGGATTTTCTTTGTTTCTTTTGATTGGCTTTGGTTGAAATCTACTTTGTATGAAACTAGGATAGCATTGCCTGTGGATAACCACCACATTGAAGACTCCTGATTGCAGCCTCCCTACTACAGCCCTTTAGCTTCTCTTCACTAAATCTTGACATGATAATTATAGGAGTATAGTCAGTGCTCACTACACAGAGATAGTCTCTTTGTAATTGGTCCAGAGAATGCAACTGGTGTTCAGCCAAGGCACTGATGTGTCCTGTGGTGGGCCAGCAACTCCCCCTCCACCATTAACAGTTGCTCCTGAGACCAGATAAGTGGCTGATGAGGGAGTAGGCTGAGGTATGGATCATGTCAGCCTTGAAGCTTAAGATTCAGAACAAAATATTTTTCTCAGCAGTAAAAAGTTGATTATAGCAAGTTACTAAGTTATCCATTAAGTTCTTATGGAAATTTCATGGTTTTGTGATTGATGTATGAATGTCTTGTTCTCTTGGTAGATATTCTGCAACAGTAAATGTTCCTGCATATTCAGTCATGACCCTCTTCCTGTATTTCACTCATGCCTCTGCTTTTTGTACACTCAGTTATAGCTGGATTGTCATGAATAATTGTCTTTTGCTCCTCAGAGCAACTGGCCATCCCAGAGTCCCTTTACAACCGCAGTATTCTCTTGGTTTCAAATTCCACTGCACACTACCTCACAGGATAGGAGACTGAATCTCTCATGAGTATGTCTAACTGTTTTCCTTTCCCACAAACACAAGACCTGAGGGTTTTCAGTAACTGGGGTCATGACAATGCCTGCTTTTCTCTGAGGTCCTGTTGCATGGAATATTGTTTTCCACCAGTTAATTTTTAAATTGTGCGGTTTTTTTGAATCACATGTGTTTTTTCTCATGTAAAATTGTTGGATTTCCTTCTTGATCTATTGTGCTGGTCTGTGTCTTTTGATTGGCCAGTTGAAACCATTAACACTGAAAGCTGTTATTGAGAGATATTGATTTTTTATTTCTTTTATATTATTTCCTTTTGCTGAATTCATTTCCCCCCAATTGTTTAATTGCTCATCTTGCCAGGTATATGTACTGTTGTTGATTTATTGATGTTGTTGGCTTTATTATCTCTTTCTATGATATCCTTGAGAAAGTTTTGTAATGCTGGTTTGGTGGCCATGAATTTTTTGAGGTACTTTTTATCTTGAAAATACATTATTTCTCTATTTTAAAGGAAAATTTTATAGAATATGTAAGTCAGAGTTGCTGCTGTTCTCTTCTGAACTTGGAAAACTTCAATACTTTTGCCTTTCAGATCTCTACAGAAAAGTCTGATAAAATTAAAATATTTAAAAGGAAAGAGGGTTTAGGGGTAAATAATTAGGGGGGAAAGAATGTGACAGTAATAAAGAGAAAAAGAAACAAAGCTTATGTATATAGGGGTGGGGGTTGCAGGGCAGAGGCAAAAGGGGAAAGGGGAAAAATGAAAATCAAGTCATGTCATATTCTGGTACAAACTGTCAATGTTAAATGCGATGAGGATGTGTATTCACAATGTACCAATCAAGATTTGAATTAAAAAATTCTAACAGTGTTGCATTTGTGTGTGATTCACCATTTTCTGTGAGATTTTAAAAATTTTGTTCCTGTGATGAAATTCTGATACTTTGACTATAATGTATGGTGGAAAGTTTCTTTTTTGGTAATAAATACTTGGGATTCTATATGTCTCACTTATCTGTATGTTCTTTTGTTTTGTATATCACATATACTTCTTTTGCTTTTCTGCTATTATTACTGTGAACAGGTTTTTATGCCATTTTGTGGTCTTGATTTCTTTATGTGTACCATGTCTTCTTAGATAAGTCTTCTTTGTACCATCAGTCAGTTGTTGAAACCCTTTTCCTTGTTTGCTTGTTGTTTTAAACCTGTCTTTGAATAGTTGGTCTCTGAAGGCATTATTACTTTATAATCCTGAAATTCTGTTCTCATAATGGTTTCTTCTGCTGCCTATGGTTTCAATATGATTTTTATCTCTGTATTTCTGATTTAAATTTTTTTTATAGAATACAATTCCTTGCTAATTTGGTCATTCATGATTTGGATAATTATGTTAGCTCATCTAGTTTTTTTTAGTGTCTCATTTTTGCTACTTGTTTAACTATATCTTTTCTAATCCCACTATCTTTTTGAGCTGTTTTATAACCTCCTCTGTTATCCTGTTGACCAATACTGGTGAGCTGCTTATGCTGTTCTATCTTCTCAGTTTTTTTGTTTTCTGGATTGGCTTTGGAGGAATTGGAATTTCTGGGAAGCATTTGTTGCCTTTTATTTTCATTTTTCTGATTTTGTTTATTTGTTTATTTTGTGCTCAATTTTGTATTTATAAAAATTGTTGCTAGTATAGAGATCTCTTTAGTTGCTTTTCAGTGATATACTTTGGGTATGTCTAACTGTTTTCCTCTGTCACAAACACAAGACCTCAGAACCTTGATTATTTTGAAAAGGGAGGATTCAGTGAAATTAGTCCAGTAACTAAGTTTCTTGGTAATGTACTTTATTGGTTTCTCCTTCAGTACCAGGCAACGGAACTCAAGACCTTACTCTTGCCAGGTAGGTGCAGCATCACTGAGTTACAGTTGCTAGCAGATAATGCACTCTAATATTGTTAGTGTCAGAAAGGCAATCTGAATGTCATCTTAGAGAGAAATAATGACAATTATGTGACCCTATTAACGTCAAGCAAAATAGCTATAGAAGTATAACTCAAGATAAATTAGACATTAACATTCCATAAGAACCAATCACATGCCAGACGTATTCCTACATATAAAATTCACAATTTATCTGGAATCAGAAAAAACTTACAATGCCAAAGGCAATTCTAGGTAACAAAGACATGACAGGTGGTATGACAATCTTCAATTTGCAATTATACTACAAGGCCACTGTGATAAAAATGTAAAAACCAACATGGTACTGGCAAAGAAACAGACAAATGGAATAGATTAGAAGATGCAGAACAAACTCCAGAATACTAGGCCACTTCATCTTTAACAATGGAGTCAAACACCCTCAATAAAGGAAAGCCTCTTTAATATTTGGTGCTGGGAAAACTGGGTTTCAACCTGCTAAAGATTAAAACTAGACTTATATGTTTCACCAAGGACTGAACTGAAATTGTGAAAATATTGGATATCATATAAATAAACTACACAGATATCCAATATTTAAAATATTTTATTGAAAACATAGGGAGAAAAAATTACCAGTGTTCAGAGAAAGTATCAGAACTGGAAGCTAAAGTTGACGTAGTAGGTGATACACTTACTAATAATTTTAAAACAACAAGAAACTGGATGCAACCAAACAACAACACAAAAAATATTCACCTACAAATTACAGCCGATAAGTAACAATTTAAAATGTACAAAATAGTTTTTATATTATAGAAAATTTTCCATATCTAAGTAATGAATTCAACTTACAGATAAATGTTACCTACAGAATCTCTGTCACAAAACAAAAAATAAATTCTCCACAAGTAGCATATAAGTCCAAGATTGGCAAAGTAACAGCAGATCTCTCACAACCAAACTTAAAGGCCAGAAAAGAGCAAAGTAATTCAAACCCTCCAAAAATCCACTTTAATTTCTTTCTTTTCTTTTTCTTTTTCTTTATCTTTTTTTTTTTTTTTGAGACATTGCCTTGCTTTGTAGTTCAGGCTGATCATGAACTCAGCCTGAAGCTCAGCAATCCTCCTACCTCTGCCTCCCAAGTGCTGGGATTACAGACATGAGCCACCATGTCCCTCACTGTGATATGTGGTACTGATTGCTGGTTTGGTGAGTTTCCACGCTCAGTATTATTGTATGTGATTACTGGGGATCAAACCTGGGCCCTTGCATTTGCAAGACAGGTGCCAGAACCACTGAGCTAAATCCTTGGCCCAAAAAACCTACTTTCAAATGGTATTACTATATCCTCAAAAAATACCTGTGGAAATTGAAGGAAAAATAAATTTCATATGACAAAGAAGACCTAAAGAAATATATGATCACTAAAGGAACATTACAGAAAATAACTAAAAGAATCATCAGAGACAACAAGGTCAAAAACACTAAAGAGCCTGATATATCTAGGAGGATGAGAAGATAAAAAATATTTTAAAAAATAATAGGGGAAATAAAAAATAATGCTATAATAAGGCTTAGTAAAGGCATTTCAGTAATATATCCCAAAGCAAAGGACTTTACTCCTTAATTAAAAGACATAATTGGATCAAAATACAAAATTATGTTACCAAGACAAATACCTCATGTGTAACCAAGCACATACACTAAAATGAAATGAAAGAAACCCATAGTCTATGAAACAGGAACCTGAAAGCCTGCAGCAGTGGAGGTCCTATTTTTTAGAAAAAGTGGACATTAAACTAAATCTGTTCAGAAGAAACAAAGAGTGTCACTATAGGCAAGAAAGGTAAAGAACAATTTTAAGTAGGCATGCATTCAATACTGGCAGAAACAGTTTCATAAATCAAACTCTACTGGACATAAAAATATCAACATAGTGATTACGAGAACTTAAATACAGGACTTCAAAAATGACAGATCAGCCAGAAAGAAAGTCAACAAGGTAGTACCATCATTGAAGCACATCATAAAACAAATGAAATTAACAAATATATACAGTGTTTCATCAGACAACAAGATGCACATTTTTCTCAACAGCATGTGCAACTTTCTGCAAACTGAATCATATGATATACCACAAAGCATGCTTAAGTAGATACCAAGAACTGAACTAATGTTGGGCATACTATTAGATCATATCATAATGAAATTAGAAATCAATGGCAAAAGAAACCACAGAAAAATAGAAGTATATAGATTAAGTTATACACTCTTGAATAATCAAAGATGATAGAAACATGAAAACACACATAGTATTAAATAACAATAGTAGCATATAATCTCAAACCTATAGGATGCAATAAATACAATTTTAAGATCAAAGCTTACAGCTGTGAATGCCCATTTTAGAAAAATGAAGTAATTGTCCAGATAGGAGGTCTGGCAACTGTGTCCCAGTTTGCTGTGCAGTGAGTAACCCTGACAGTTTGGTTGGGACTTTCACAGAGGCCCAGCAACATCACGATGGAGTGCTGCACAACGAATGGGTCCAACAGTTCTCCCAGGACCCTTGCAAAATGATAAGGCCCAGCAACCCTGCCTCAGGCCCCAGATAACTATACTGGCCACTCAGGGATCTATATCTGCACAGCAGAGGCTCTTAGGGCCATTAGGGCCAAATTACAGAAAGTAGAACAATGGTGAACAGCGATAAAGGCCCTCTCTGCTACAGTGACTGATTACATGATTATTCTATTCAAGCACCTTTCCTAGTGCTCCAGAATTGAAGTTACCTAAGGGCCATTATAGACTCAAGGCCTAAGGGCCAAGTATGTCTGGAGGACTACCTAGGAAGTAGCCATTCCTTAATGGTTCTAAATATTATTAAGAAAGTGACTTGGAATAAGCATTTTAAAATCAGTGATCTAGGAATTAAATACATCAATAACTGCAAAATATAAATGAGAAATTGCCTAAATAAGACCCAAACCCAGAATTCCAGATAATCAATGTGAAATTTATGGGGCAATGAGATAGACCAACCTGAAACTCAACCACCTGGTCTCCCTGAACAAAAGAGAATATAGAAAAAAAAAAGAAATCCGAATTAATCTCTCATATATCAACCAAGATAGTGACCATGGTAAAAGATGTAGATTAATAAAAACTAGAGGATTTCAGGAGCATGATACAATCTCAGCATAGAAAACAAATGTAATTCAATAAACAGATTGAAGTGGAAGTCAAGGAGAGTGAAAAATCCATTGAAAGTTTATGCAGTAGAGCTGTTAAATGTGAGGTCAGAATCTCAGTTATAGAAGACAGGATTGTAGTTTGTGACTACAAAAGGAAAGGAAAGGAAAGATTTATTGAAAATAGTAAGCAACCATAAGAAATCGATCCAGCAGCTGCTAGATGTTGCAAAGAACAACATAAAACTGATCAGAGTCAATGAAGAACCAGGAGATGGTGAAAATAACATTAAAAAAAAAAAAACTGTTCACCGATGTAATGACAGAAAAATTCCCAAGCAGGAGAATAAAAGTTGACAAACAGATAAGTTAGGCATATGAGACTCCAACTAGCCATGATCAAATAAAAATCCACACTTAGGTACATAATAGTCATGATACCAGAAATGTAACAAAAGGTCAAAATACTGAAAACAGTAAAGAAACAAATCACATACAAAAGAAAGCCTATCAAAATTACAACAGACTTTTCAACACTGTCAAGGAGAGCCTAAAGTCAAGTATGACAAGCCCTAAAAAAAAATTTAAAAAAAGCAAAAAATCTTTATTTTGATGTATCTTGTAAGACTGACTTTCAAAATCATTTGACCCTGTGATTTCCCTGCTGGGTATATTCATAAGAGAATTAAGAGCATCATACCACAGTGATGTATATGAACTCATGTTTGTAGTTTGTATTAGCTAAATCTTGGAAACACATCAAAAGCCCATTAATACATGAATGGATAAATAAGAAGTTTTTTTTCCCTACAAAATGGAGTATGATGCTGCCTTAAATAATGATAACCTTGAGACATTTATAGCAAAATGCACTTTGAGTCCTTACTCATAAGTGAAATAGATAGGACCCATATGTATAAGTACAGTATCATTTCTCTAGTGTGAGAAACTGAAGGTGTAAATGAGATTCAAAATATGTGATAGGTAATGTGAAATTGGAAGAAAATGTTCAAAGAGGAAGGGGAACTGGGGCCAGGGGAAAGTGAAGAGAAACAATTTGAGTGTAAAAAGAATAAATGGAAATAATACTTAGGTATATAAGAGGTAGGGGTTGAAGGGCAGGCAGAGGGATGGGAAAAAACAAGAATCAAGATATAACATGTACATGTACAGATTCTCAAAGATAAGTGTAATTATAATTTATATCTAAAATGTACCAATAAACTGAATAACATAGAATAAAAGAAAAATGAAGTGATCCAAATTAAATATTCCAACAATGCAGCTTAATATCATAGAAATACCAATCCTTGGAGTGATGAAAAAATTGGTAAATACTTAACCAAGCAAAGAATGAATATATCCATGCCAATGGAATTAGAAATAAAAAAGGTGAAACCAGTGAAATCTGAAGATGAGAAAAATATATCAGAAGCATATTTCAATAAATTGGAGAACCTAGATGAAATGAAAAAATTTCTAAACACATACTTATTAACAAAACAACACCAAGAATATGTGAAATCTCTGAACAGAAGTATAACAAGCAATGAAATAGAAGCAATAATAATAATACTGACTAAGAAAAGGATGGGATGGGGGTAGAATGGAGGACAGGTAAATGGGAAACATGAAAATCAATATATATATATATATATAATGTACAGGTACAAATTCTCAATGAGGAATGTGATTATAATGTATTCCTAAAATGTACCAATAAACTTAATAATTACAAAAAATGTTTTTGTATTTATTGGTATAAATAGTTTTTATTTCTTCTGATTCTAATTATATGACATTTCTTCCAATTAACATATAAAAAATTCTGACTAGCCTTACAATTATAAACAAAAAACATTATTGTAATTCAACTTGGTCAGACACATCTGAGTGCAATCTGGTTTTATAAACCAGTTGTTTTATGTACGTGTTTGTGCACTGAGCTGCCAATCTTCCAACTTTTGTTTGTGCTCAACAATATTTTTCGGCTTTTTAGATTTTTTTCTTCGTTGAGTTTTTTCATCTGCATCATACAAATGACACTGAACAATTTTTCACGTATATTTGTCACTTCTACTTTTTCTGAAAAATGTTCATTTCAGATGTCCAGTTTTGAAATGGGTCATTAAATTTGGGGATCTAATTTTTTTAAAAAAGATTTTTATATATTGAAGATAGTAGTCCTTTGAGGAAGAGCTGATAAAATTGTTTTTCCATCTTATAAGTTGTCTTTTCACTCTGATGTGGTTTCTCTAGCTGTGCATATGTTTTTAATAAGATGAGATCCTAGCTGTTGATTTTTTGGACTAGTTCCCCTGCTACTGTGGTTTTGTACATAAAGTCTTTCTCTATACCAATATCTCCAAGACTTCTGCCTAAACTATTATCTATCAGGTTGTGTTTCTCTTTTAATATTTGATCTTTGAGCCACTTTGATTTCAGTTTACTGCATGGTGAACGATGTGGGTCTAGTTTTAATCTTTGGCAGGTTGAAACTTAGTTTTTCCACCACCATTTATTAAAGACACTATCTTTCCTCCATTGAGGGTGTTTGGCTCCTTTGTCAAAGATGAAGAAATTAGATAGTTTTTCTAATTAAATGATAATGCCAGTACAACATACAAAAATCTATAGGACACAATGAAAACAGTTCTATGAGTGAAATTCATAGCAGTGAATGCCCATAGTAGGAAAACAGAGTGAGCTTTAAAAAACAATATAATGCTAAATCTAAAGAAAAATAAGGGCAAGACAAATCCAAAATTCAACAAGGGAGAAAATTATAAATAATCAGAACAGAAATTACTGCATTGGAGACAGAGAATGATACACAAAATTAATGAATCAAAGAGTTCATTCTTGGGCCAGGGATTTAGCTCAGTGGTTCTGGCACCTGTCTTGCAAGTACAAGGGCCCAGGTTTGATCCCTGGTAACCACATACAATGCCGGACATGGAGACTCATATCCAACAGCTATTAGAAGCACATACCAGTGGCTCAAGCCTGTAACCCCAGCACTTGGGAGGCAGAGGCAGGAGGATTGCTGTGAGTTCAAGGCTGAGCTCAGGGCTAGCCTGAACTACAAAAGTGAGACCGTGTCTAAAAAAAAAAAAAAAAAAGAGTTCATTCTTGAAAGAGTAAATAAAATTGAAAAACCCTTAGCCAACCTCATCAAAAAGGAAAGAAAAGGCTCAAACATGTGCAGTTAGGGATGAAAATGGTGAAACCACAACAGATCAGCAGAATTCCAGTGGATAGTCAACACCTACTTTGAAAATCTGTACTTCAAAAAGATGAAAAACACAGAAGTAATGAACGAATTCCTAGATACATATGAACTACCAAAGTTGAATAAAAAGACATAAAAATTCTAAACACCCCAATGTCAACAAATGTAATTGAAAATATCATTTTAAAAATCCTCTCTACAAAGAAAAGTGCTTGTCCTGATGGCTTCACTGCTGAATTCTACAAGAAATTTATGGACGACCTAATGCCACTACTTCTCAAACTATAAGCAATTGCAAAAGAAGTAATATTTCCAAATTCTTTCCAACAATCAAGCATTTCCTTGATTCTAAACCCATAGAAAGACCCCCTCCCCCCAAAAAAGAACTACATGTCAATCTCCCAAAAATCTTCAGTAAGATACTGGCAAACAGAATACAGAGGATCATCAAGGTCAGACATCCTGACTATGATGAATTCAGAGCCGAGATCTAAGGATGGTTCAATATATGTAAAACAATAAATGTAATGCATTGTATTAACAGACTCAAGAACAAAAACCTTGATAACCTCAATAGATGCAGAAAAGCACTTAACAAATCCAACACTCATTTATGAAAAATACTGAAAGAGATGCATGAAATAGATCATCTTCATGTCAAATTAAAAGCTGTCCATGACAAGCCACCAGCCAAGGTCATATTAAATAGCCAAACATTGCAACCTTTCATTGTAAAATCAGGAAGAAGACAAGGATGTCCACTATCAAGCCTGTTCAACAGAGTTCTAGAAACACTCACTATATCAGTTAGATAAGAGAAAGAAATTAAAGGAATAAAAATAGGAAAGGAAGAATTTAAACTGTCATTATTTAACGTGATATTGTACATAGAAGATTTAAAAACTCAGCCAAAAGACTTATAGACTTAATTTCCAGATTTTGTAGCATAGCTGGATACAAGGTCAACACTAAAAAATCAATAGCCTTTGTAAAAATGAACAATAGACTTACTGAAAGAGAAGTTGAGGAACCAATAACATTGTTAAATGTATTATTGTGATATGTTTACACTGTCATCATTAAAAGTCAAATTTCCTGTGGGAAAACAATAAGGCTTTAGTAAAAGATGTTCTTATCACAAAACTAAATTATGGGACAAAAAGTTTTTATAGCTGTGGTACTCATTATTGCTAATTTCATGGCATAATAAATTTATTCATGCCTGCTAGATACAATGCACAATGTCTGTGAGAGCTGGGAGATACAGATGAGGCAAGGTGGGTAGTACCTGTGGGTCAGAACCTCTGAAAGAGCACCTGAGAGTTGGAGCCCACAATGTCCAATATCCACTGTGGTAGCAGCTTTTGAGGCTTTCTGGGGTCCTGGTGCTCAGGCTCAGCATGGGCAGGTTGCTCAGATCTGCATGGATGGCCTAGGTTTAAGAACAGGGAGGGTCCAGAGATGCTAATGGCTGTGCTGAGTGAAACTTAGAAGATTAAAATTAGTTTGGTTGCTAGTGGTTCAAAAAATGTACACCACTTTTACCCAAGGTATATCATTTTAAAAACTGATACATTAGAGTTTTATCCTAGAGGATAAAGAATGTTTTAAAAATTTTTATTTTTTATCACAAAAATATAAGTCACTAGCCTGATAATATAAAGAGCTTATATAGTGTACCAGACCTTAAAAACACACCCAGTCATCTTAAATCATCTCAAGAGGATCCTCATATTTTCATAAAGTTTTGTTCTCCTTTTTTAGCTGTGGAATATTAAAAATATTACACATTTTCTATAATCCTCAAGGTCAAACAATGGTAGAGCATATCTATCTCTCCTCGAAAGTACAATTACAAAAACAAAAAGGAAAGATATGACTACCTTCACAATTTTAATTAGATCTTGGTATTTTACTTTAAATTTTTAATATTCACTTGTAGAAATAAACTTTATCTAAACTCCATTAGAAAAAAGATCAATCTATAGACACACCTACAGCATGAGTCTTATAGAAAGATATCCAAACAGGAAAGTAGGGTGTTCCAGGGTAGTTAAAAACATGCAAATGAGAATATACTTGTATAATGACGGATAATAAGACACCATTATGGTAGTATCCCAGAATGTGAGACCATAGAGAGAAAAAACTCCCAGGTTTGTGGTGGAATCTGTTGCTACCAGGTCTGCTAGTGCAAACCTTCTCATATATGGTCCTAGAGGATACTCTATTGATGACCACACAAAAAATAAAGCTCATGATATGGGGCAAAGTGAATAAAACAGCGTAAGAGGCTAAAAAGCTGATGATGAGAGAAGGCCTTCCATAAATCCCAGAAAACATGTTCATTACTGTAGTAGCTATTATCCCATGCTCTACATGCATAATTCCTGTGTTCAGAAAGGAATACTGAGCATATGTAGTTAATCTTCCTTTGTTATGACCCCTTACAGGGGCTGATATTCACCAGAAACTTTTTATGATCATTTAGATTGGATTTGGTGGTTTAATATAGCCATGTTCACGGATTCCAACATTATTCTAAACTATACATCTTTTCTCTACATTCACCTTTAAAGCATTGAACATTAGTCCTTAAAATCTGTTTTCTGCCTACATATCCACAGTTGTAGATGGTCCATCATGATAAACAATTGCTATTTCTTGTAATAGGATCAATCAACATCTCAGGGAAATAGATTAATTCTTCAATACCCGTGTCCCTCCTTGCACAAGATACATATCTCATGACTACATTTCTCCACCATGGATCTCCTGTAGAGGAAAAATGGGATTAAAATGAACCTAAACCAATTTGATTTCATAGATTTGGGCCTATGGGAGAGATTAGAATAGAGTGATGATAACCACTTTGCTTGGCATGAGACTAGCACACCAATAATTACAGAGAAAATATCTTGACTGTTTACATCCTGCCTGAGGGACAATTTGCCTGTAATGAAACTAGGTTTAGCTTCCTATTGTCCCAGGCTATTATTCATGGCAGGCCTGGGCCCCTACGAAAGATATTGTGGAATTTGGCTCTTCCCTACTATATTGGCCACCAATGGAAAGAATGTGTAATTGCAGTCACCATAAGTACTTTTAGCATTCATATCAGGAAAACCAAAACCACTGGGATCTCTGTATGCACATATAACACTTATGATTTCTTACACAGAACTATTGAATGGAATCTCACCACTTTCATATGCAGGAAATGTATGCTAAATCACTGTGCATCTACTAAAGTGCTAGTAAACAAAATCTTACCGCCCTTAGGACACATGCCTGGAGTCTGGGTTCTGGTAAAGCTTACAGGACCACAGGTTGACACCCCTGCTGTTAATTTGGTGCAATCTCTGATTAACCATCTTATACGTAAGACAAAAAAGATGTTAAGACTCATTATTGCTTAAATTGTCTCCTTGCTATTGTTAATTCTAGTGTTGCTATAGCTTCTGTAGTTCTTGCTCATTTTATACAGACTTCTCATTTTATTTCATTTTAAAATTTTTATTATTATTATTGTTGGTGGTACTGGGGCTCAAACACAGGCACTTGTGTTTGCAAGGTAGGTGTGGGGCCACTGAGCTAAATCCCCAGCTGACAGACTGCTCATTTTATAGATAATTAGACCAAAACTGCAGTCAGAGCTGAAAATATACAACACTGTATTGATGGAAAATTATAATCACATATCAGTGTCCTAGGGGCCACTGTTATGTGGATGGGAGATCAGAAAGTCTGCACCTACAATGGAGCTTCTAGTGTCATTCTGATACCACTCCGTATTGTGTAACTCCTCATGTAAACCCTATCTACTCATTCTTGGGAATATAGAAATAGGCACATACAGGGTACTATAAATAAAAATATAACTATTGACCTAGAGGCATTATACATGTCTCAGCAGACTCATACTTTTTATAAGCAAATTCAGGACTGGGATAAAATTTTTGACACCTTTGATTAACTTAATCCATAACATTATCTCAAGGTCCATTTTAGACTTTATGGTAGATGGATTATACTAATTGGTGTGTGTCTGGTGCTTGTTATCCTAGTCTGCCACAGGGGAAACAATACCTGACAATGTCTAGATGCCATTCAACACTAAGTCACACTATTTCTACTCTTACATTTATAAAAACAAGAGGAAGGAACTGTTGGGGGAACCAGCCATGATATATATAGTTTGGTGAGAGCCAGGAAATAGGACATGAAGTCTCAATGTCAGTATTAACTTGTCTCAGGAACAGAAAAGTATGCAAAAGATCACAGACTTCCTGGCTACGTGGGAAAACCATAATTGTAGTGCTCCTCAAGTAAGATAACTTCTACTGGGGACAATAAAATATGCAGGCGTCCTGGTATGGGAAATGACCTTCACTTTTTCTCTTTGAAATTCTAAACTTGTTTCCCATCTGGCTATTGTAATCTTACTGCAGTTGCTGTTTTTCGAATAATTTACTACCCCTCCCCTGTGCTTCTTGCCAATTAATAAAAGCAGGTTGATCATGGACCCCTTCTGAGGGTCGTAATGTCCTCCTCAGTGCAATGATGCAAGCCTAGAAGAAAGACTTAAGAGACAGAATCAAGTTGACATGAATAACTAGACTAGCCAAAGCTAAGCAAACAAAGACCCTGAATAACCAGAGCCACTGATATTTACTGATTACAGAGTCATTCATTAAGTTGGGGAGAGGGAGTTACTTATACTTGCTAGGGATAAGTTGCTGATGCAGGCAAGTCTTGTAAAAGAAGAGAAAAAACATTTTTTGTTAGAAACAGAACAAACGAGATATAAGTTGTGGTTAACAATTAACCTCATCTTTACAGTTAAGGTTTCATTTCTGGGAATGGAGTTGGATTAAGAGACACTCTGACCTCAGCTGGTGTTATCTCAGAACCCCACAGCTTCTTGGGCTATTTCTCTATCCTCCTGTGGCTATTAGAGGTTAGGCTAACCTGTGGTGCTGTCTTGAGTCATGTTGGCTGTATTAACATTCACTTCTTAAAATAAGCCAATTGTGTGGTTACCTCTTTATGGCTCACGTTTCTTACAGCCTGCTTTGGATATAATCTACATGGTGGGATCCCACAAGAGCCCACCATAGAGTTCACTGAGCCTATTTACTAGAGGTTAGATTCCTCCTGATTCCCTTTACATATTAAATATTGTTTATGTCTCTTTCTTGTGTTCCCTATCATTCTCCCTACAGATATTTTGATGTCTAAGGAGCCCCCAACAATCCCCAGGTTAATATTTTTCAGTGTTTGGATCCTGAATTTTGGAGAGGCTGATTTTTTGCTGATTCCTCTACCATCTAAAACTTCCATTTGGCCCAGCTATTCCTCTTCTAGGTATCTCCCTAAAAGAGTTAAAGACAATGTACCATACAGATGTATGCATACCTGTATTTACAGCAGCACAATTCATAATAGCTAAATCTTGGAAATAGTCTATATGTCCATCAGCAAAGAAATGCACTAAAAATACAGTATTCATACACAATACAGCACATAACAAAGGATAAACTTCAGTCATTTGTTAAAAAAGTGGATGTGCCTTGCATAATTTTAAATGAAGTAGCTTAGACATACAAGATAAATATCATATATTTATATATAATATATCACATATATATGATTTTCATATATATATATATATATGACAGTAGAAAAAAAAGAAATAAAATGGCATTGTAATCCAGTGCAGACAATATATCTAAAAGCATACCTTGACTTAGTACCATTGTCTTACATGTTTTTATATTCTTTGGCCCATTAGTCTGATTTTCAATCTGCATATATGATAATTAATTTATAAACTTATAAGATAAGTAAATAAATCTTATGCTGAAAATATAATTGGCAGTGGAGTTGGAGGAAAGGAAAAACAGAAAGGACTTGAAATGTGTTATACATATATACCAATCTCCTTCAATAATGTAATAGTTATGTCCTGCACATATGTATTAATACAAGGAAAAATGGGTTTGTCCTATTTATAGTACTTAGAGCCCCTCAAAAGGAAATTTTAGTAGGCCTATTCACAGAAAAATAATAAGAAATTATCAGAAACTATTTAACTAAAAAAGATAGGCATCTGAGCTAAGAGGTTTCAGAACAAAACCTTCCCTAACTCTACTGCTCTTCCTACTTCCTTACTTCTTCTTGAAGATATTATACATTCTCCTATTAGTACTGTAGATTAATCCCAACTTGCATAAATCAGCTTCCTGAGATTTGTTCTGTGCTCCTCTCCAGGAGGAGCCATTCATTGATACATACGCATAGTCCTGGCCTTGATACTTCAAACATTAGTCACACATGAACTCGAATATAATAAAAAATTTTGTCCCTCATCAAATTACATGATAGGATTTACTAACAATGTTGAACTAAATAGTTAAAATTATGCTCCTGTATTTTGTGATTTTTTCAGTCAGCCCATATGTTAGTTTCTGAAGGAAAGGCTTAGGAATGGGCAAAGAAGTCAAAATGAAATGCTCTGTTTGAGGATTTTAGTACTTTGGATGCAGAAAATCATAACTGGCTCACCGTATAGCAAAGGGTTTTCATGAGGGCATACCTCAAAATTTCCAAAGGGTTAGAAAAAGTTAAATAATTGAAATAAAATCTCTTGAATGGCTGTATGATGTAAAGACTTCTGTGATCTACGAATTAACTAACTCCTTTTGAGATCTTCTAGGCATTACCTGTTTAGTTTGATGATCTTCATCCTCCTCTTCAATTAATGGCACTTCAGACATGTTTACTGTTTGAAAATGGTGGGAGTCTCTGCCGCCTTACTCTTCGGTAGGCATCCTCACCTTTCTTTATTCTCCCTTGTGGGAATCTATGGACTTTTGAGCCTGGCCCACAGCGTCTGACTCTGGCAGAGCCTGCTTTGATGTGAGGCTGAGAGATCTCTGTATCTAGCTTTACTTTCACCGGTAACCAGGCAATGCATCTGTAAGTCGGATGCTGTGGTTGAGTCACCAGTGAGAGCACAATGTTGCCTGGTCATAGTCACATCCCTGTGTCTTCCTGCCCAGAAGGTAGTTGGGCAAAGGTGGTAAGGTGGCACTCTGGAGACAAAGAAACAATGCTTTTCATCTGACTTCATTAGGAGTAGCTGAGGAAATTTTTCCAATTAATTGAAATTTAGACCATTAATGATGTATTGGAGTCTATAATTGAACATGAAGATCATTTGTCAGTGTGTTGCAATAATGAGACTCAATAATGTTGCATTTGAATTTGTATCATTCCCTTTTTTAATTTTTTAATAGATTTTATTGGTACATTTAACAGTTGTCTTCTGTTGTGAATAAAAAATTACAATGAAAACAAGAATGGGTTTTCAGTAATTAAATAAATCTACAAATAAGGTAGATTTAAGATCTAGATAAAGTAAGTGATTTGTGCACATAGAGCTCTTTGCAAACAAAACTGAGAGAAAAATTAAGTTCTACATAACTACAACAGTATATTTTTGAGAAAAGTTTAAAATCATTCCCTTTAATTTTTATCTATTTTTCATGTTCTTGCTTACTTGGTCCCATTTTCACAAGCATTTTTTTTTTATTATTGAAATCTTTATTGGTACATTACATACACACATCATGATTGCACTCAACAATGAGAATTTGTACTAGTATATGACACAACTTTATTCTCATTTTTTTCCATAGCCCTACCCACCCTACCACCCCCATATACATAAATTGTTTCCTTTCTTTTTTGTTATAATCTCATTATTTCCCCCCTTCACCCTGTTTCACTTTGAGTATTCTCTATTTCACAATATATAACATACAGTTCTAGAACTCACTTACATCTTTATTTTCTCATACCAGAGAAAAGATGATATTTACATATCTGTGACCTATTTATTTCACTTATGAGGATATCCTCAAAGTATGTGCATTTAAGTATAAAGGATTCACACTTATCATTTTTTATGGCAGAGTAATACTCCATTCTGTAGAAGAACCACAGCTTTCTTATCCATTCTCCAGTTGATGGACATTTGGGTTGTTTCCAAGATGCAGCAATCACAAACTAAGCTGCTATAAATATGGGTCAAACTTTTTAAAATTGAATTCTTTATTGATACATTTTATGTACACATCATAACAACATTCAACATTGAGAATTTGTACCAGTTTATGACATAACTTTATTCTCATGTTTTTCCATTCCACTACCCACTCCACACCCCTCCCACCCCCTATATACAACATTTTCATTTTTTGAGACAAATAAATCAGTGTACTGTATGTGTAGATGAAGTTTCTGCCAAAGGAATAAACAAAGATATTTAAAATATCTACATTAATCTCATCTATAATGGAATAGGTTGAAATTCATGTATAGTCATGGGTTGATTCAGCCTTCACCATCTGTACAGCCTTATTACTCAGAGAAAGAGGGAAATTTAGTGCAAAGAGGTTGAGAGGAAAGAGCATGGCACCAGTATCTACATTGGTACTAATCTGTTTTTCATTAGTGTAAACTTTAATCCCAGCATTTTGGAAGCTAAGGTAGGTAGTTTTGCCACAAGTTTGAGGCTAATCTGAGGTACATAATGAGTTTAAGACTACGCTGAACCACATAATGAGGACCTATCTCATAAATCAAAAACAAAAATTCAAATAAAAATACCCATTTAGGGGCCAGGGATTTAGGTCAGTGGTCCTGATGCCTGCCTTGCAAGTGGAAGGGCTGGGTGTTCACTCCCTGGTAACCACATACAATGCCAGGTGTGGAGACTTATAGCCAACAGCAATCAGAACCACATACCACAGTGCCAGGCATGGTGGCTCATGCCTGTAATCCCGGCATTTGGGAGGCAGAGGTGGGAGGATTGCTGTGAGTTCAAGGCTGAGCTCAGAGCCAGCCTGAACTACAAAGTGAGACCCTGTCGCAAAAAAAAAAAAAAAAAAAAAAATCCATTTATATAAACCTTCCCTAAGGTGTTGGTGAGAAAAAGTGAAAACAACCCTTTTGTTTCCTTAGAGCAGCCAAAGACTAAAACTAGATCTAACTCTTTCACCATGTACCAAGCTAAAATCAAAGTGGATAAGAGACCTAAATATTAAAACAGACACTCTAAATCTGTTGCAAAACAGGTTAGGTAAAACTCTTGAAGACATTGGCTTAGGGAAAGACTTCTTGGACAAAACCTCTATAGCACAGGAATTGGCTGAAGAAATCAACAAATGGGAACTTATTCTTTTAAAAAGCTTCTGCACAGCAAAGGAAGCCACCAACAGAGCAAAAAGGCAACCAATAATGTGGGAAAAAATCTTTACCAGCTGTTCCTCAGACAAAGGGCTACTATCTAGAATATATAAAGAGCTGAAAAAAAAACAGCCCATCCAAATTTGAAGACCTAATTCCAAAATGGGCATCTGAAATGCACAGATATTTTTCAGAGGAAGAAGTAAGAGCAGCTAAGAAGCATGTGAAGAAATGCTCAACATCATTATTCATTCGAGAGATGCAGATGAAAACAACACTGAGATTTCATCTCACTCCATATAGAATGGCTGCCATTTCAGATTCAGCCAACAGCAAATGTTGGCGAGGTTGCAGAGAAGAAGGAACCCTTCTCCACTGTTGGTAGGACTGTAGACTAGTACAACCCCTGTGGAGATTAGTTTGGAGATTCCTCAAAAAGCTAGGATTGGAGGTTCCATTTGACCCAGCCATCGCCCTGCTAGGTATATACACAAAAGAATTAAAAGACTCATATCACAGTGACATATGTGCACCCATGTTTATAGCAGCTCAGTTTGTGGATGCTACATCTTGGAAACAACCCAAGTGTCCATCAACTGGAGACTGGATAAAAGAGCTGTGGTTCTTCTACAGAATGGAGTATTACTCTGCCATAAAAAATGGTAAGTGTGAATCCTTTATACTTAAATGGACATACCTTGAAGATATCCTCATAAGTGAAATAAATAGGTCACAGATAGGTACATATCACATCTTTTCTCTGGTATGAGAAAATAAAGTTGTAAATGAGTCCTAGAATTGTATGTTATACATTGTGAAATAGCAAATGCTCAAAGTAAAATAGAGTGAAGGGGGAAAAATAATGAGATTATAAAAAAAGGAAACAAATTTTATGTATATGGGGGTGGTAGGGTGGGTAGGGCTATGGGAAAAAATGAGAATTAAGTTGTGTCTTATACTGGTACAAATCCCCATTATGGAATGCAATCATGATGTGTATATGTAATGTACTAGTAAAGATTTCAATAAAAAAATTATCCTGTTTTTTGAGTTTTATACAGTCCTTTCGATAGCTCCCTTGCCTTTTAATATGGTAGCAAACTTATTTTTGGTGTCCAAAAGATTCAGTTCATTTTTTCCTGTTAAAGAACTTAGTTTGACCCAAAGGCTCTGTTTTACTAGTCAGCTACTAGGGCTGCAGATTTCTCAGTTTCATTTTTTGAGACAGGGTCTCCTTTTGTAGTTCAGGCTGACCCTGCACTCACTGTGTAGCACAGGCTGGCCTCGACTCTCAGCAATCCTCCTGCACCTGCTCCCAAGTGCTGAGATTACCCATGTGAGCCACCACGCTTGTATTCAGATTTCTCATTTTAGAAACCTTGTTTTTCTTCTCCTTCTGGAGAGTTCATTAATCAGGTTGACATGGTTATGAAACAGAAGGTTGATCAATTAAGTAAATGTCATTTGACATCATAGCTAATGCATTTGCTACATTTGGAATCTTAAGGTAGCCCCAAAGGCACATTTGTTAAAGACTTCTCAACAGTTTTAGTGGTATTGGAAAGTGGTTGAAACTTTAACAGGTGGCCTCTGGAGGCATGTCATTGGAGTGGATTATAGTAACCAGATCATTGTAACCAGGTCATCATTGTAAAAATAAGAATATGTTGTTGACTATTTAAGAAAATAGCTTCAGTCATTCCTGAACATTGTTTAAAAGGTCTTAAAATATTCATAATAATAATAAATAGGTTCATCTGTCATTTGCAACTATACTGCCTGCTTCTTCACTGGAGATATCAAGTCTCATTTCAATTTACCTGGACCTTTAGCACATAGTAATTATCACACTAATTAATTAATTGCTTGTGTTTCTGTCTTTGACCTGTCTAGACAATCACATGGTTATCACCACAAAAATAGTACAGCTTTAATAAAAGAATTCCAACTGTCACTTTCACAGGCTTAAAATATCATTTTATCTTTTCCTACCTTTCCCAATCCCCTCGCTCAGTGCTCCCTGAAGATAGCAACCCCAGTGGTCTCAACCAAAATGAAATTTGACAAATGGGTGTTACTTATATTTCCTCTTTTGTGGTGCTCACAATATGTTCGCGTTTCTGTCGACACCTGCTTGCATTTAAGGCATGCTGCTTGTCACTCTGGAGAATAAATAGGACATGTTCGACAACACCTTTTGTATTTTTGCTACTATAGGAGTGCCAAGAGCTATAAAATGGATAATAGCCCTTCTTAGACTAGCAAAGCATTGCCAGCTCTGGCACATTAAGCATCTTACAGGCATTCCATATAACCCACAGGGCCAAACTCTAGTAGAAAGGGTACATGCAACACTCAAAAACTAGCTAAATAAACATAAAGGGGGAATACAGTTTCCATTACAGGCTCAGCTGGACTTTGCTGTCTTCACTTTAAATATTTTTTTTAATCCAAAAAAACCTCTGCACTACATCTAAACTGCATTGGCAATTTGAGCCTTACTCTAAGAGTGCCACATGCTTCGGTTTTGTGGAAAGATATACAAACAGGTAAATGGGAAGGGCCCTCACTATGAATAACCTGGGCCTAAGAGTTTTCTGGATATGAACAAGGGATAGACCTCTTACATTGCTGCCATCCAAGAATGTACGACTGACCATAGAGATTAGAAATGCTTATTGTGGCATTAACCAACTGTCCTACCAGTTAGACCACTGACAAAGACTTTTGCACAGATAATTCTCAACAATCAACCAGTGTAAACTCCATTCCCGTTGATTTCAAAGGTCAAACCAATTATACTGTTTTTCTTTCCATCATTCTGCAGCTACTGTATTGTTTCTTTCATGGTCCTTTGCTATTTTTAAGCTATCTTTATTTTCATAGTCTTTGTAATCCTGACTTTTAAGTCAGAAATTCTGTCCTTTCCTCATTCCCTGTATGAGTATTCATTACTGGAATTTTAAATCTGGACTGTGTTTGAATCTGTTTCATAATTTCCTTTGCTTTCCTATGTTGGGCATCTATAGTTTCCATCATTTTTTAAGTTCCCAAATTTTTTTTATCTATGCCTACTCTCTATTCATTAAGTATGTCTTCCATTTTGATAATTTTTTTCACCTGAAAAACTTTTCTCTGTAACCTCATACATCTGTTTTTTACTTCTATTTCTACCATTTCTAAAAATTGAGGGTGACAACTTTCATTTTTGTCTATCTCATTTTCTCCTAGACTTCGAGAAAATATAGTTCTTATTCTTGTGTGTCTGTTCCAAGATTTTACCTTCTCAATGTATTAAAGATCAGAAGTTGCTGTTTTTTCAGTTCAGCACTCAATGCTTTGGTGCTGGACTATGATGATGCTTATGGCCTCAGACAACTGCAATGTTGTAAGACAAGGGACAACTGGTTACAAGAGAACAGATATCCTGGCTGAAGTAGTACAGTTGGCAATATCAATATCATCAAGTACAGCCTAGAAATTGACAAATAATACCCTTGATCATAGGATCTATAGTTGTATAACACAATATAACATAAACTAGGAGTTTGTGTGCATGGAGTTTCTCTCTAGTGGAGTGATTTTACTCTCTATGGGGGACATTTAAGAGATATAGGGGGCAAAACAAAGAAATAAATGAAGAGAAATATAGTAGGGAAAAGGCTGGAGGGCAACAGATGACCAATGCCTAAGTTTTGGAAAACTGAAGAGGAGGGCAGGAGGCAAAACAATAAAGAATAAAGCAAAAGAAAACTGAAGTGAACTGGAAAGACAAAAGATGATCTTATTTCACATGAAAATATAAACTCAAGATATTTGAAAGAAAGAAGATGAGTAGAACAAAACAAAACAAAACAAAAATATAAAAGCCTAAACAAAACAAAACCAGACAGGAAAACCAAACAAAATCAACAAAGAAAGAAAAAGAAAATTCACCTGGAATCCACAGTTCTGTGGTAGTGTCCAAGGCAGGTAGTTTTCTGAAACTGTACTGTGTATCCCTGACAAGTTAGTGTTGATTACGAGTTTAATCTTATGGGAGCTGGGGCTGGACTTCTGCCAGCAGACTTCTGGATGTCTCTGTTTCGCATAACCAGGTGTCCTTACCGTGGGTTACTATGGTGCCCTCAGACAGAGACAGCCTGGAACTGGTCCCAGTCCTCTGAACAGTTGGCTCCACTCTCTTTTCGCAGCCTCCTCTCTTTCACCCACATTGGCTCTTCTCTGTTCTGTCATGACACATCACGGGGACTGCTGATTAGATCCACTTTTATTTCCTCTCCAGCAGGTTAAGTGCTATTACTCAAGCCTCATGTGTGTCTGTGTCTTTCTCTCAACCCATTGGTAACCAGTCACTTCTTTCAGCTGTGCTGTGGTCCGTAACTTTGCAGTGAATGACAGAGAAAGAAAGGGGGGCTGGCAGCCCTTCTATCTAGGACTATCTAGCCCTTCTATGTGGACTTTGTGTTTGCTAGCAAAATCCATTGGCAGACAGCAGTGTCCTTTGTGGATAGGAAGGCTAAGGAGACAAGAAGCCTTTTTTCTAAAAACTATCCTGTGTGGCTTGAGTTTCCTGCACCTTTTTGGTCTATCTGTTTCTCAAGGACTTTCCAGTGCTGTGATTCTTGCTCATCATTGCCTGCACCACTGGTAGCCCTGTGTGCTAATGCTCTGTGGGAATGCCTATGTTTTATTTGATCTACTAATCTCTTATTTCCAGATTGGATTTGATATCAGGATTTATGTCCTTCCTTCTCTTCCAGTTAGCTGTGTTTTAGTTGATTTTTCTCTGAGTATGTCCAACGTGACTTGTCCTATTAGCCATGTTGAATCTCTCCTAACATAGTTCTAATAGCTCAAGACTGCATCCCTAGGACAGCCTAATCTCCTCCATATGTTTGCCTGAGGAGGAAAAACCCTCAAGGCTTCAAAAACTCATTTATGAAAACATCATTTTGAGAAGGCTCAACTAAATTAGGGGCTCCATTACTAGAGTGACTAACAAGGTTGCTCTAATGGAAAAGAGATAGAGCTAGATATAGGTGTGGTGAGAGGCCCTTTCATGGGGTATACTTGGAAGTTAACCTGATCTTCAATTATTTGACCTAAGCTCAGATTTCCTCACATGCAACACTTGCTTATCATGGCCTCAAAAATGTTTTCATTTCTAACAGCTTCAAAATCAAACTCTATCTCCTCCTGAAATGTTTAACTAAGAAAGCTGATATAGAGTTAAGTATATTTAGCAAGATCATAAAAAGGTCTTAATTTCTTTCTCGTCAGAGAGTTTTGATCCTCTTTCTATAGAGAGAAGAGATAACTTGCCAGATTTGGTATTTACTTACCTTTATTTTTTTCCTCTTTACTCCATTCAGACAAATAAAATCTCCATATGCATAATTTATGCAGATTATACTAGCTAGATTCATAAAGTATTTTGCAACTGCTGATTGGATGAAGTTAACCATTTTGATAAAATCAAATGTGGGTTGGCCACAACATAATTGTGAAAAGTCACTTTAAGGGTGCTATTCATCAATTTTAAATATCTGAATGAGCAACACGTTGTTGTTAAAAGAATAAATGGAGGGCTGAGTATTTAGCTCAGTGGTTCCAGCACATGCTTTGCAAGCACAAGGTCCTGAGTTCGATCCCCAGTACAAAAAAAAAGGAAAAGAAGAAATATATATACCTTATATACTGTGTTTCAGTACTTGAAGACCCCATTTAATTTACATTGGGGCATACTTATTCCATCTGGGGGTAATAGTTCATGGGTCTTCATTTTATCAAAGCAATCTGTAACTATCAATTTCTTAATTTAATAGTACCTATTAAATCAGAGATCTATGACACTTAAGAAATATTTTATTATAATGTGTATTAGGATCACGTGAATTTAGTCAAAATTATATTTGGTATGGTCAAAGTGAGACATATTAAGATTCCAGGAATTACTATGCTTGTATTTAATGAGATCTTTGTCTGCAATTATAATTTTAGCTTCACTGTTGATTGAAGTCATGGTTTCTGGTTGATACATTTCCATTAGATGTTAAACTTAGAATATGTATTATAGAAGCAGAAAAAACAATGAACATCCGCTTACTTTTTGTTTCCTAAACGATTCTAGTAATCTGGATTTCCAATTGCATAAAATTTCTACTTGCATTTGCATGGGCCTCTAATCCCCTGCCTTCTGCTCTTCCTCCTCCTTTTTCTTTCTCTCTTTTTCTTCCTGTCCCTATCCTTCTCTTTATTCCCCTCTCTCTTCTTTTCTCC
Organism: Petromus typicus; assembly: GCA_004026965.1. Classification (NCBI taxonomy): domain Eukaryota; kingdom Metazoa; phylum Chordata; class Mammalia; order Rodentia; family Petromuridae; genus Petromus; species Petromus typicus. The sequence continues at coordinate 33,092 of PVIR01011421.1, forward strand.
ACATGTGTTTTCCAGGGAAATGGAACCAATGGAAATATACTTCTTATACAAAATTATATCATACTAATTATTATCCACCTCTCCTTCATCTTGTTAGAACAGTGCTGCTAGCTACTCTGAAACCCTATTTACATGCATACCCTCAAAACAAAGTTTTGGTTGAGAAAATATCAGTACAAGTTTTTGGTAGCATTGAGTTGTTACAGGCACACACTTGGGGTGAGGGGTCAGGCCATTCTAAAGATGGAACTTTCAATATCAGAAATAAAGAGGGGAAAAAGAATGTGATAGTAATTTTAAAAAATGAAACAAAGCTTATGCATATAGGCGTGGGGAGTTAGGTGGATGGGGGAAGGGGAAAAATGAGAATCAAGTAGTGTCATATTCTGGTACAAACTGTCAATATTGAATGCGATGATGATGTGTATTCATAATGTACCAATAAAGATTTGGGAAAAAAAGAAAAAAAGAAATGTTAGTTTTTAAGACTCTTTTTGGCCAAAGTTGAGACTTAGTTGAAAAAACATTTCAGAAGAGCTGAGATTAGTCAAGGATGGAGTCATTTTTTAACACAAATAAACCAGGACAGATGATTTTGAAAATTATTAGTTTCTCAAAATGGTAAAAAGCACAACTCAGTGATTATTTCATACAGGGTATAGTAAAGAAAAAGTTTAGTTGAAACTTTAAAAAGATCGATGTGTCCATATATTCAATAATACTAAAAGCTCTTTCAAGAAATGAAGGTGATAGTTCATAACTCTAAACTAGATCAGAGGCCCTATGAGAAGTTCAAGAGTGTTTACTTCTCTGCAGAAGCCAAAAAATATTTGGTGGTGAAGTTTTTGTCTAATGTAGTCAAAACCAGTGAATATCTATGAAGATATTTAAGATCTACTTATTGTGTCTATCTCCCCACAGCCTCGTGTGGTTATGACTTGGCTTTTTCAAAAGTGGCTAGATTGAGTGTGGGATTAAGGGTGTGTGATTGCTTAATGAGTGCACTGATTGTTTTGGCATAGTTCTGGACAGGATTAAGAGTGCCCATCTGGGGTACAAATACTACCTTCCTGAATGCCAGGTAGCCTAGATACAATATAAAGGACAGAAAGAGGGTCCCTGCTGGCCCCTGGTCACTTGTCGCTAGTCTTTTGCTTCCTTTCTTACCTCTGCCTTTCATGAACTGTTTCTTTTCTCCCATACATGTCTGCTGAGCTACTCTGCCATGGAGCTAGATAATTATGGACTGTTTCTCCTACAAACTGTAGCTAAATATACCTTTTTTTTTTTTTTTTTTTTTTTTTTTTTTTTTTTTTTTTTTTTTTTTTTTTTTTTTTTGAGACAGGGTCTCGCTTTGTAGTTCATGCTGGCCCTGAGCTCAGCCTCCAACTCACATCCCAGCAATCCTCCTGCCTCTGCCTCACGAGTGCTGGGATTACACGCCTGGCACTGTGGTATGTGATACTGGTTGCTGCTGGGGTGAGTCTCCACGCCCAGTATTTTTATGTGGTTATCAGGGATCGAACCCGGGCCCTTGTGCTTACAAGACAGGTGCTGGAACCACTGAGCTATATCCCTGGCCCCGCTAAATATACCTTTTGTCCTTTGAGTGCGGGTGTTGGGTATTTTGTCTCAGCAATGTGAATAAGTAACTAAGATGTTAGATATAACTGTACAGTGGATCCTTGACATATGTAGAGACATTCATGAGAGCTGGTTGTAACTCAAATTAGTTGTAAGTCAAGACTATTTTTCTCATAAGAAATAATGGAAATATTCATAATGCATTCCAAACCTCCGAAAGCACACTTTAACTAATATTTTCAAAATAAAAAGGATTAGGGGACCGGGGAGTTAGCTCAGTGGTTCTGGCGCCTGTCTCGCAAGCTCAC